>CM032231.1:143990000-144082500 GCA_019009955.1 Riptortus pedestris
GGTCCAGGCTGATTCTCAATTTCTTTTTCATCAACTCTCGGAAGGAAGGGAGGGGTACCGTGCACTCCCCCTCCCCTCCTTCCCTTACTTTACTCAGAATATTATTTTTACCAACCTCTGGGTCACCGGCGACCCAGCCTTGCCTGTGAAGGGTTAAAAGTAGCTTTTGTTTTAAACCTTTTTTCATATATCAATGTATGAAGCAAGTAATTTGCGTAGACATATTGATATGTTCAACAATTCTTTCCAATATGAACTTTATGTGAAGCATTGTTGATAACACTCATGGGGGACAGACGTTGTCTGTAGGCTAACTCAGTTAATTGTATTAAAATTAATATTAAATAATTTCCTGTGAAATGTTGTATTTTTGTCAACTCGCATTTACTATTATGCATATAATTCGATTGGTTTTCGAGAGGAAATATGTACGTTATACACGAATTTAATTATAATAAATGCTATCCATGATGATGATCTAAATTATTCAAGGTATGTGAAACAGTGGAGAGGGATTGATTTGGGACTAATTTTCATTTATTCTTCAAAACTAAAGTTTCTATTCGATAAGTCCTCTCCCTGACCCTTACGGGAATATTATTAGGGAAGTGTACATATTGTAGTCTTGACAAATTAAAAATACCTTTTGTTGTTTTATGTAAAAAAAAAGGCCAAGTTCATTGAAAGCCAAAATCCGACGGGGGGGGGGGGGTTAGAGGGGAGGACTTTCAAAAATTCTTAATATCTTCGTTATTATGCGTCGGATCAAAAATTGTATAAAACGAATCTTATTCCAAATTGTTCCATAAATGTATTTTCAACATCTTGATTATTTACCGAGATATTTGCATTTTCTAGTTTTCAGCCTGCTTTAACTCCCCCCCCCCCCTCCCTCCTATTCATGCCATATTATCAGGAAGCCGTTATTGAAGCATAAATAACAAATATTGTTCTTCCTGAACATTTAATTTTTAAGATAAATGCAAATAAGTGCCACATTTGGGAAATCTGTTTAGTTTAAGCAGCACCTGCGTGACGGATATTTTAACTGAATTTTGAAAATCTTAAATATCTTTGTTGTAAGCGTCGGATCGAAAAATAGTACATGACCAATCTACTACAAATTGAATTGTCTATAATTATTATTCAGTGCATTTTTCTGTTTCATAAATATTAACCGAGATATTTGCATTTTCTAGTTTTCAGTCTTCAGTAAACCCCCACTACTTCGCATGTCATATTAGCAATAAGCTATTGTCATATATTGTAAGCTTAAATACCAAATAATGTTTTCAGTGAGCTTTTACTGTTTAAAATACATGCTAATATGTAGTGTGATGATGTCACCATACATGATTTTACATTCACAACTAGTAAATGTTTATTTCATCTTCACCATACTTAATATTTAACCGTTTCAATAATTACTGAATATCATATTTGTAATTGGCTGAAATCGAAGTTGTAGTCCTATGCCTTTTATCGTAATTCATATAAAAAGCGAGTTACTCCAACTTTCTTGTTTTCGGCCTTCATGACCCCCCCCCCCCCCATTGGTTATTTGCATAGTAATAGAGAATATTCTACCTGCTTAGCATACGCAGGCCAGCTGACAAACTGTAATTTCCCTGTTATATGATTGCTGTGTTTATGTTTGCAGAATAAAATGGAGAGCGGAAGAATATTGGAAAGCCCAGCTTGCCAGAGACTGATGAGGAAAACCATGAAGCTGCTGGAAGAGAGGATCGTTACTGGGATTTCTCTGCTGCTGACTTTCTGCCGGTTCGATGGAGACACAGAACTGGGCGAAATGGGCTTGGGGAACCTGTTGATGCTCCTGTCGCTGAGAGCTTTGTCCGAAGGGGACGAGTTGCTGATGGCTGTGATATCGCAGTTCTGCCCAGACTTGGCCCCTCTCGACTCCTGTCACCTGGCGGCTTGGATCAAAGAGGACTTCAATATCCCTCAAGAGCTGCTTGCTAGGGCTGCCCGACAGGCTCTCTCTCTCTCCAACAATCCAGCCATCCATCTCCCTCCCTCCCTACTCACCCATATACTCCAGCCATCTGCCTCCCAAACCATTCACTCAGCTGTAAGTATTATTCTCCTTATATTCACTTAATTACAATAGTTGTATTACTATCTACTTGGCATAGCTCCTTCATTCCATGGGCATCATAACATGTGCTTAGCGGATTTCTCATTAGGGAGTACACCATCACAGTAGGTTGCATGTATGACCGTAGACCTAAGCAGAGATACACGCTGGATCTAAACAGTTCAGTGCCATTTTCAGAAAAAAAGCTCTATACAATGATCTCGTACATGTGCAATTAAATGGGAATAATTTCACCTCCCCCCTCTCCGTTATTTGGGAGTGGACGTGGATTTAATTACACAAAATTTAAAACATTGAATTTATTATTGTATTTAAGATATACATATATGACTCAATGCAAAACTTAGTCCTATTCCTATAAAAATTTATTTATTTATTCGTTTAAAGTACCTCTATTTGCCTTAATATTATATCTGTTTTAAATTCCTGTCAGGATGGAGAGGGACCGGCGATTAGTGAACAGGCTGAAATGAATTCTCCAGCTGCAGTGATTGAGGTAAAGCTCTATATATTTTCTATATTTGGGATTAATAAATGATTTCTTCATTATTGACTATTCTGAAATGCCTATTTTCTGCCTGACAGGATGAAGAAGGGGCTGCAGGGCCCAGTGGAGTGGATAGCCCTCCTCCAGCTGAGACAGAGGTAACATTTCTATCTATTTACTATAATTCATTAATCTCATATTTGCTCTGCAATACAACCTTTACTATTATATATATTTCAGAAATCGTATCCAAATCACTTACAACCTATTATGTTATGTCGAACCCAGGTCTGAATGCTATCTAGGCAAGTACTCTCCCAACTAAGTCACTGATCTGAGTGACATTTCTAAGTAGATCCTCACAGAACATTATTAGGGATGGAGTATAAAATGATTTAGCATTTGTGTTATATGTTCGAATTCTCAAATAAACACATCTTTACTCTAAGACTCTTTATTAGCACGACCCCTAAACATTTACAACATACAATCTGACACTAACACAGCGTTCAACATCACAAATAGATAAATAAACATGTACTATTTACAACATCTAGCCTATGCATAATTGACTCTTTGCTATTTACTTTTAGGTCGAGCAGATGAATACAGAGCCTGAGGGATTGGATAAGAAGCTGGTGAAGGCTGTGATAGACAATGAAGGAGAAATATTATGCAGACTAGTGGCTGGAGGAGGGGATGTGAACACTCTCTCTCCCGAAGGAGAATCCCTACTCCACTTGGCAGTAAAGGGAAGAGCGAAGGAGGCTGTCGAGGCTCTGCTGAGACTAGGAGCGAGGCTGAATCGGAGGGATAGAGAGAGGAAGACTCCGCTGCACTGGGCCATTGAGCAGGACAGCTCAGAGTTGGTGGAAATGCTGCTCGACTCTGGAGCAGATGCAACAGTTCTACTCAAAGGTGGCCAGACTCTGCTCATGTTCGCTCTTTCCACTGGCTCATTGTCTGCTGCCAAGGCTCTGCTCTCTCGAGGGGTTCCTGTCGATCAGCTCAACAGCAATGGAGAAACAGCACTCTTTTATGCTGTGAACCAACAACAATGGCATCTAGGAGAAGAAGCAGCTCCTCCTGGGAAATCATCATCGGAAAAGGCCACTGCTGCTATTAGCCTCCTTGCAGAGTACAAAGCCGACATGAATGTGAAGAACAAAGAAGGAGATACTCCACTCCATATTGCTGCTAGAACAGCTGACTGCTCAGTCATCCAGATCCTGGTTCAGTCTGGTGCTGAGATCAATGCTAAGAATAACGAAGGTGATACTCCACTCCATATTGCTGCTAGAACAGCTGACTGCTCAGTCATCCAGATCCTGGTTCAGTCTGGTGCTGAGATCAATGCTAAGAATAACGAAGGAGATACTCCACTCCATATTGCTGCTAGAACAGCTGACTGCTCAGTCATCCAGATCCTGGTTCAGTCTGGTGCTGAGATCAATGCCAAGAACAGCAAAGGTGAAACAGCTCTACATATTGCAGTGGAAGGTAACTCCCTTGCTGTAGTGGAGAAGCTAGCTACATTGCAAGCAGATATAAACTGCAAGAACAGTGCTGGGGAAGCCCTGTTGCATATTGCAGTTTCCGGAGGCTTTGTAGACATTGTTGATCTTCTTCTGGAACAGAAAGCCACTATCGAGTTGGTCAATGGGAATGGATGCACTCCGCTCTATATTGCAGCAGAGAAAGGTAGAACGGAACTAGTAGAAATATTGGCTAGAGAAGGTGCGAATGTAAATCATCGTGCGAGAAATGGTACTTCAGTTCTTTATAGAGCAGCTTCAAATTCAACAGAGTGTTTCTTTGCATTGAGGAAGCTAGGAGCAAAGTTAAGTGATAAAGACTTTAAAGAAGCTGTAGTAAAGGGAGATGTGAAGCTGCTTGAATTGCTCAGAGAGAATGGTGGAGTCGATGTAAATGCTAGAGATAGTGATGGGAATACAGCATTGCACTGGGCAGCAGAGGCTGGGAAGGAGGCTGCAGTATCTTGGCTGCTAGATCTTGGTTTGGACATCAATGCCAAGGGTAGGTATGATTGTACTCCCCTCCACGATGCAGCAATGCAAGGCCACCTGCCTGTAGTCCAGCTGCTGCTAGATAGAGGAGCTGCCATCAACTCTAGGAATAGGTATGATGAGACTCCCCTCCACTATGCAGCATGGCAAGGCCACCTGCCTGTAGTCCAGCTGCTGCTAGATAGAGGAGCTGATGTCAACTCTAGGACTAGGTATGGGTCTACTCCTCTATACCTCAGCAGCAACAATCATCCAGCAGTGGCAGAGTTGCTGCAGTCAAAGGGTGGAGTAGAATAGAGCTGCCTCCTCTCCTCCCTTCTACCTCCCTCTCCAAGATATTTCTACTATATTGCTCAATTCATTGTCAATAACCTAAATATATATTGTTAATAACCACTGTTGCTTTTATCCCTTTCTACCAAAATTTAAAAATTATACATCAAATGTTGCTCAAAACAAAAAGAAAATCGTAAAAGATCAAATATTGCTCAAAACAAATGAATAATTAACACACATCAAGTGTTGCTCAAAACAAAAGAATTGCTCAAAACAAATGAATAAATAACACATCATCAAGCTGCTCAAAACAAATGAATAATTAACACACATCAAGTGTTGCTCAAAACAAATGAATAATTAACACACATCAAGTGTTGCTCAAAACAAATGAATAATTAACACACATCAAGTGTTGCTCAAAACAAAAGAATTCGTATTATACCAAATATTGCTCAAAACAAATGAATAAATAACACATCATAAGCTGGTCAAAACAAATGAATAACTAAAACAACCAATGGTGCTCAAAACAAAAGAATTCGTAAAAATGGTGCTCAAAACAAATGAATAAATAACACATCATAAGCTGGTCAAAACAAATGAATAACTAAAACAACCAATGGTGCTCAAAACAAAAGAATTCGTATTATACCAAATATTGCTCCAAACAAATGAATAACAAAAACAACCAATGGTGCTCAAAACAAAAGAATTCGTATTATACCAAATATTGCTCAAAACAAATGAATATAACACTGGAGTGAAATTGCTCAAAACAAATGAATAAATAACACATCATACGCTGCTCAAAACAAATGAATAATTAAAACATCAAATGTTGCTCAAAACAAAAGAATTCGTAATATACTAAATATTGCTCAAAACAAATGAATAAATAACACATCATAAGCTGCTCAAAACAAATGAATAATTAAACCATCAAATGTTGCTCAACACAAAAGAATTGCGTATTTATAACAAACAAATTATTAGCTCAAAACAAATGAATAAATAACACATCGTAAGCTGCTCAAAAACGTATAATGAATAATAAATAACACATCATAACGCTGCTCAAAACAAATGAATAAATAACACATCATATAACAAATGAATAACTAAAACATCCAAATGTTGCTCAAAATCAAAAGAATTCGTATTATACCAAATATTGCTCAAAACAAATGAATAAATAACACATCATAAGCTGCTCAACACAAATGAATAAATTACACATCATAAGCTGCTCAAAACAAATGAATAACTAAAACATCAAATGTTGCTCAAAACAAAAGAATTCGTATTATACCAAATATTGCTCCAAACAAATGAATAAATAACACATCATAAGCTGCTCAAAACAAATGAATAAATAACACATCATAAGCTGCTCAAAACAAATGAATAAATAACACATCATAAGCTGCTCAAAACAAATGAATAATTAAACCATCAAATGTTGCTCAAAACAAAAGAATTCGTATTATACCAAATATTGCTCAAAACAAATGAATAAATAACATCATACGCTGGTCAAAACAAATGAATAATTAAAACATCAAATGCTGCTCAAAACAAAAGAATTCGTATTATACCAAATATTGCTCAAAACAAATGAATAACTAAAACATCAAATTGGTCGCCTGCCATAACTATTTCGATTTATTTTCTTTCTTTATTTCAGAATCCATTTTCTTTCCAGTAGTGTTTCAACAATTTTTTGCAGCATTTTTCAATGAAATTAGAAAGAAAAGATTCTTAATTGGTCACAAAGTCAGAACCTTGCATTAAAACAATTACAGATTTTAAAGGGGTTGGCACGCGAACTTGGGACACCATGTATGTGTATATATATATATATATTGTTAAGTAGATAAATTGTACATTTATATTTATGTTCTCTTTGTAACAATTGTACCTCTTTGTAGACAGGATGTCGTGAGTCGTAGACAGGTTACTGTATAAAATAGCCAGTCTCGGTATGTCTGTAAGTTAGGCCACGTGTTAAGAATGTCTAGTTGATAATTATAATTAATCAAAGTATCAGAGTGTTCTCCTTTCACCTCAACATGGTAGTAGTCAATGGTTTTACAGTGTTTGTTTAATTAATCGGGTTATACAGCGTTTGTTATAAAAATGTCGCTTATCAAAAGTAGTGAAATGTTTGTACCAGTGTTTAATGGACAAGACTATTCTAATTGGAAAATAAGGATTTTAAAATTTCTGCAATATAAGAAGTGTAAAGAAGTGGTCGAAAGAGAAAAGGAGGACTCTGATAAAGCATCGGAATGGGAAGAAAAGGACTTAATGGCGACTAACCTTATCTACAGTGTTATTACTAATACACAACTTGAATCTGTAAATGGATTAGACTCAGCTTTTAAATTTTTTGCCAAATTTGATGAAATGTATCAAAAAAGTCCGTCACGCAGGGGCTGCGTAAACTAAGCAGATTTCCCACGTGAAGTTTTACAATAGGGAAATCTGCCTAATAACAACTGTAGTAGTAAGAAACCTCTAAACCTAAAACATTATTTAGGGCGTAACAACCCAGTAGTTTCTAGCCCCAAAAAACAGTTGACCTAACCTCTAAAACTATTCACGAGGGGCGAAGTTATAGAAACGGCCGCCAGAGCTCTCGCCGGAAAGTTCGAACATAGCTTACTGGTGACCAGTATCACGCAGAATACAAATGCAAATATCTCGGTTAATATTCAAGATACAGAATAAATGCATATAACAATATTTATAGTAAATTAAATTTCCAATAAGATTGATTCTATACAATTTTTCGATCCGATGCATAATAACGGAGATATTTCGAATTGTTGAAAATCCTCCCCTCTAAACCCCCCCTCCCACTGGTCCGATTTCAGCCGTTAACGAACTTGATCTTCCTTTTTACATAAAACGATTAAATACCGAGTTTGGTGACGATTAAACAAAAATTGCGACCGCTAGAGTGTTAACAGACAAATATATATATATATATATATATATATATATATATATATATATAAAATATATATATATATATATATATATATATATATATGTCTATATATATATCTATAGATATATATATATATATAGATATATATATATAGTGTTGAACGGACCTCATTTTCGTCATCTCGGGGGTAGGATCGATGGACATTTGAAGACATTTTTCGAAAATTCCGTCATGAGTACGACCTCAATAGCAGATTTTCCCTAAGGGAAATCTGCTAAAAAGTCTACTGCTCTGCAAATTATATGTAGAAACAATCTGGAAAACATAAAATTCAAAAACTTCTCTGATGTATCATTATATTTTGATGAATCTGAGAAATCTGTTAATGAATTAAAGCAAGCAGGGGCCACTGTAAATGAAACAGAAAAGTTAAATTATATGCTTAAAGCTTTACCATCAAATTGCAGTCATATTGGAGATTTGATAGATGTTCTACAGTGGATTATTTGAAGAACAAGATTAAGCTAAAGCCAATTGAAGAAATACGTCGAAGTAAGGAAATGTCGAATGACAAGTCAAATGTTTTTAATGCAGAATCAAGCGAAACTCAAAATAGATCCAAAGTCTGTTTTCAGTGTGGGAAGCCTGGACATTTGATAAAGAATTGTTGGTCTGGTGGTAGTCGTGGACGAAATAACTTTAATTATCGTAGCTTTTCAAAATACCGTGGTCGTGGTACTAATCATTTTCGAGGAACTGGAAATGTTCATAATAAGCCTGCAGATAGGTCGGGAAGCAGTTTTTATACTACTATTACTAATAATAGCTCCTCTTATTGTGCAAATACTTCAGCAATTAGTGGTCAAATTAATTGGCTTCTAGACAGTGGATGTACCGACCATATTATTACTACTGATGAATATTTTGATCGGTGCATTACCCTTGAGGACCCAATTAAAGTCAAAATTGGAGATGGAAGAATTTTAGAAGCTTCAAAAGTTGGTAATATTACTCTTTTATTTCCCGTTTATGAAAGTAATTCTATAGTCACTTTAAAAAATAAGTTATTCAAAGATTACGGACAGTCATTCTATTATTTCTAGAGGATACATGGCTAAAATTTATGATTCAAATAGAAGACTAGTTGCTGTTGCCAAGAAAGAAGATAGACTATATAAAGTTTCTACTAAAATTGCAAAGGCTCAGATAAGTGTAAATGTTATCAATAATAGTCAAGAGACAATAACGTTAAAGGAAAAACTTCATCGAACCCTTGGGCATATTAATTTTAAACAGTTAGATATAATGTCCATGTTCGAAATGAAATCCTTGATGGTTTACCTAAAGAAATAGAACCTATTTTTATGAAGTGTGCTATTTGCATAGAAAATAAAATGCACAATCTACCGTTTAATAATAATAGAAGAAGAGCAGAGGAAATACTAGAAATAGTCCACACCGATTTGAATGGGCCTCACTCAACTCCTGGTTTTAGTGGTGAGAAATATTTTTTAACTTTTATTGATGACTATAGCAAATTAGTTAAAGTTTTCTGTATTAAGTCCAAAGTTGATGTATATGAATGTTTCGTGCAGTTTGTAAATGAAATTCAAAACTTGACTGGAAAAATGATAAAAGAATTGAGATGTGATAACGGAAAATAATTCATAAATAATAGTATCTATCAATTTGCAAGAATTATGTTCATCAATTAAATGGAACTGCAGAAAGGTATAATCGGTCCCTGATGGACATGGCAAGGTGTTTATTGACCCAGGCGAAGGTCAATAGAAGTTTTTGGCCCGAAGCAATCAAAGCTGCTGCTTACTTAAAGAATAGGACTTTGACTAATACTTATGAGAAAAAGACACCATATGAAATATTCTTCAAAAGGAAGCCTTCAGCGAACAACCTAAGAATGTACGGAAGTAAAGTCTATGTCAGAATTCCTGAAGAAAATAGAAAGTCTAAATGGGAAAAGAAAGCTGAATTAGGAATATTACTTGGATATACAGAAGTTGGATAGAGTTTTGATAATCAATCGAGTGATCATTGCTAGGCATGTTGATATTATTGAAGAAGATGTTAAAATTGTTGGTATGAAATATGAAGAAGACGTGAAAAAGACAATCACACGATCTAAAAGAATATTTAAACCTCCAAACCGCTTTGATGAAGAGTTTGGATATTATTGCATATCTGCTAATTTTTGCAATGCTTTGACACCAAGTACCTTTGAGGAGGCGATGAACTCTGAAGATGCTGAAATGTGGAAGGTGGCGATGGACAAGGAAATGAGCAGCCTTGCTGAAAACGACACATGGTTGCTAGTTGATCGACCTCAAGAAAAGAAAGTGTTAGATGTTAAGTGGGTGTTCAGAAAGAAGTGTAGTGATGTGTATAAAGCAAGAATTGTAGTGAAAGGTTTCCAGCAAAATGTTGAAAATGTAGATACATATTCCCCAGTGGCAAGAATGCAAACCTTAAAATTATTGTTATCTTATTGTTGCCAAAATAGTTTGTATATAGATCAGATGGATGTATGTACAGCCTTCTTAAATGGTAAAATCTTATCTGAAGTTTATGTTAAACAACCTTTCGGTTATCAGGATGGTTCAGATAAGGTATGTATATTAAAAAAGGCCCTTTATGGTCTAAAAGAAAGTCCTCGATCTTGGTATGAGTGTTTTAATAATTTTATAGAAACTCTTGGTTTTCGTAGATGTAAATATGACTATTGTTTGTATGTAAAGATTGAAAATAGTTTACCTGTTTATATTTTATTATTTGTAGATGACCTTTTAATTTGCTCAAAAGATAAGGATGTTATTAATAAAATAAAAGTCATTCAAGTTTAAAATGAAAGATATGGGAAATGTTAAAAATTACATTGGAATTGACATTGATTATGAAAGCTTCAACTGTTTATCCTTGAGTCAGAAAACTTAAATTGAATCTTTAGCTAAACTTTATAAGATTCAAAATACTAAAATGTTTAAAACCCCTATGGAAGTTAATCTCAAATTAGAGCCTGCAAGTGTAAATGAAAATGTTAACTTTATAAGATTAAAATACATTGTTTTGTATAAAATAGTCAGTCTCGGTATGTCTGTAAGTTAGGCCACGTGTTAAGAATGTCTAGTTGATAATTATAATTAATCAAAGTATCAGAGTGTTCTCCTTTCACCTCAACATATATATATATATATATATATATATATATATATATATATATATATATATATACTAGCTCAGATACCCGGCTTCGCCCGGGAATTCATTTGAGGCTGAATGGTGATGGTATTTTTTTGGCAAGGCTTTACTTTGCACAATATTTTGACATTTACCCGTCCCAGTGTTTAGGGTTAATACCCGTTGTTGGCATTTGTTAATAATAAAATTAATTTTTTATATAAGTCTTCACTGTCCTCCAAATTGTCATATTTCCCGTCTTCTGTGCATTATGCATAGATTTCAGTTATTAAGGACAAAATATTAACATTGATTTGAATTAATTTTTCCAGGTGAGGTACCTCATAGTTCAAATTGGAATGAATTGTTGAACATATCAATATTTCTACGCAAATTACTTGCTCCACACATTGTTCCTGGAGAAATATATAAAACAAAAGTTAATCTAAATATCAAAGGAAACAACTTTTGTTATGTGCATGTTTGTCGCCAAACTAATAGACAATGAAATATCGCGAATTTTTATATCAGGCGTTTCCTTTTGGTTTTTCGGCAAATATGAAAATAACAAAAATTGTTTATTTTGTTATTTAGAGTAACTTTTGTCATATTCGTTTTTTCTTTTAACTTTTTTTTTAAATATTTTTAATATATTTAAAATAAATTTAAATTTCTTTTATTTTGAAAAGTAAGAAAAAAAATAAATAAAAGAATATTTATTATTATACATACTAATTGATTGAATTATATATATATATTATATTTACAAATGATCCTCATTACAATTATTACAAACAATTTTTTTTTGTCGAATGTGATTACACACGAAGTTCCGACACATACAACACGTCACTATTGCGGAGCTGTTTTTTGACCTCCCACAAAGAGTACATGTCCCACGTTTTTTTTTTTTTTTTTTCAGGATGCCCCGTTGACGTTGAAGTTGAGGGTTGTGGATATTGTAATTCTAGGAAAGCTTTCAGATATAGGGGAAGGTAGAGGATTTTACATCTGGAATACATATGTTCCTTCATAAGTTCCAGAGACAAAGTTTTCAAAAAATGTCTCCGTAACATAGGTTTCTCATTTTCTTTTAGCATTGCATATATAATTTGAGAATTTACGCCAGCAATATGTATGAGGGCAAAGAAAATTGATAAGGGCCACCTTCTTGTTGTCTGGGTCCAGGTAAAATTTTCACTATATTTGTTTTTAGCAGATTTCCCTTCAGGGAAATCAGCTATTGAGGTTGTACTCATGACGGAATTTTCGACATTTTTCTTCAAATGTCCATCGATCCTACTTAGTAGATGACGAAAATGAGGTCCGTTCAAAACTGTATATATATATATATATATATATATATATATATATATATATATATATTTGTCTGTTACCGCTCTAGCGGTCGCAATTTTTGTTTGATCGTTATGAAACTCGAAATTTAGTCGTTTTATGTAAAAAGAAAGATCAAGTTCGTTAGCGGCTGAAATCGGACAAGTGGAAGGGGGGGTTTAGAGGGGAGGATTTTCGAAAATTCGAAATATCTCCGTTACTATACGTCAGATCGAAAAATTGTATAGAATCAATCTTTTTACTATAAATATTTTATACATATTTTCCGTATATATTTTTTGTTGAGTTCCGCTTTCGTAAACCCCGGGGTTAATATTAAGCTGATATCTAATGAACCACCTCATTATTAGGTTAAATACAAAATATTGTTTTCAACAAAGCTTTATTTTACGAGGTACAAACAAATACGTTCTGTTGAACCCCCCCCCCCTTTTTTTTTCTTGGACTACAAAAATCTGAGTGATTGAGATAGAAATTATTTTGATTCATTTCAAATTACTCCACTAACTATAATAAATAGTTTCCAATAAAATTAATATTTTATATTCAGATATATTTCTTTAATTGTTTGTTTTTCCGGTCTATCTATGGATACTGCACTACAAGGTTGGCTAACCTGTTTGTTTACAATCCAGCTGTATTACGTTGTAGGTTACGTTCTATTATTAATTACAGTACTAGATATAATAAATAGTTATATGAATAAAATTTATAACTTATATTCAAATATATTTCTGTAAATGCTTTTATTTCCGGTAAAAGCTGGCTAACCTGATTGTTTAGAACTCAAGCTGTTTGCTATCAGGAAGGTTCTTACCATTTGACTTGCCCTTTATTTGTTTACAGCAGTATTAAGTCTTACAAATAATGGATATTCTGTGGTACTATTTAGTGTTGGTGTAATAAGTGTTCAGAGCGCTGCTACCATTAACGGTAAGTCCATCTTTTGTGTTCTTGTTGTTTTCTGAGATTGAATTGTTTTTAATTTAATCTCGGAGCCTAACGGACGGGAGTTACTTTCCCGCCAAAAGCTAGTTCGGTCGTTTCTTTGACTGGCTAGGCTCTCGTGAAATTTCTCTATTGTAAAACTTCATGTGGGAAATCTGCTTAGTTTACGCAGCCCCTGCGTGACGGACTTTTTCTTAGTTTTAGAAGATTTAGAAGGTGATTTACTCCACTTTGTAACTTTATCCTTCCCAACATAAAAATCTTCAACCCTTGTTTCCACCTCTTCATCTTCACTACCCTCAACCTCAGTTTCAGAATCGTGGTCTTCATTAGTTATTTCTTCTTCACTCAAATCAGAATCACTTTCCTCAAAAGCCGGAGTTGATTGATTATTAGCATTTCTCTGATTTTCTTCATCTTCTAATTCTTGTAAAATTCTAGGGATGTCTTCAAGTTTTACAGGGCTCCACCTAATAAAATAACTCATAATGTGTAATATTCCACTCATACAAATTTAAAGTGACAAAAAACAATTATATGTTTACTTACATTGTGTAAAATCCAGAAAATTGAAGATACACGATACGGAACAGGTTCGGAACGAGAGCGGTCGCGCGTTGTATTCTGTACAACAGTCAGACAAATACTGACAAAATTGTAAACAGACAAAATACTAGGCAAAGCAAAAAAGTAAGGGAGGCAGAGATGGTTAGAAGAATAGTTTCCTGAGGAATAGGTGGAGCCAATTTCCTGAGAAGTTCACAGGAAGTACGTTGCATTAGAAATAAGCCAGGCGTTGTACAAAATACAACGGCGCGACCTGTGGAAGGTTAACAAAGTATAATCGAGATATACACTATAAACTAAAGCGGGAGTGAACCATTTTATTTGGGACAAATGACCCAACCAAAATAAATAAAACTCGGGTTTTTCAAAATGTCTAGCGGGTCGGATCAAATCTTACAGAAGGTTCTACTTTACCCACTCATGCTACTATTTAAATACTTGGTTACTTTACTTCAAGTAACAGTTTACCTAGCATTAGTTGAAAACATACTATGTTTCCACTAGCTAAAGGTTTAAGGCCTTTGGTTTAGTGTGGCTTTGTGTCCTTCAAGGTGTTTGTGTTAAGCATATTGCTACCGAGGGCCAATGTTATACCCCAATCAATGGGTATTTGGATTATTGACCGCCCCCCCAGAGTTAAGTTGTAGAGAAAACTAGAGAGGTTGTTTTTGTATGCTGTTCCAGATTAGAACTGCAACTGCGACCTCTTGTTAACAGATCTGTATCGGAAGTGCCGATCCGACCTGGAACTATGATATATTCAGGTCAGCTTCAGATCGTATCATGGGTACTCTAAAGGCAAGACTGATAATGGAATGTATATACAAGCATTACCCACAGTTTTGACACACTCTTAAAACTTTGTTGTGACTAAAAACAGGAGCGCATACTCAAAGGATTAGAGTCTTGTGGTTTGGTCTACTCGTGCTCAAAACGAATAAAACAAGGTGGAGTGTCGGGTACTAGAAGATCTATGTTGGCTTCATATCTCTAGCGAGTGGATGTGGAGGAGGAAAGGAAATATGAAAAGGAGGATTTATTTATGAAAATCCTAGAGGGTATTGCTCGTTATTGTGTCTCGTAAATGTTAGTTGTAAATTTTTTTTTTTTTTTGGATCGTTTTTATGTTGTTTAATTGTTTCTCTAGAAACATAAAACACATGTTCTAACCGTAATTAATATTATTTATAAATCACAGTTGAATCACTGTTATTCAACATTCAGGATGAGTGGTGTAAAGTAGAAAAAGACCCTACAGTAGGCCCGTTGTCGCCCACATATGGTCTAATGGAACATTTGTAAATACTAGATGTAAGGATTTTAATGCAAAGAAAAATGTGGTTTCTTTTTTTCTTTTACTTAAAACTATGAGGAAAAGTGTATTCCTTTACAAATAATTAATAGTAATTAATTTAAAATAAATTCATAGTATGAATGTTTCTTGGTTTCAAGGATAATTCTGTCCCAGCATAATAATGTTCAGTGCTTGATGTTCAGCATTTCAGCATTTCAGAATAGACGGGTTATCTACAGGTTTTATACCACCCTTTTTCCTAGCCAGGGTGGGACTTTAGGACGTTAATTAAAATTGGGAATATTCGACATCTAAATAATTTCCTCTGCCCAGGCAAGAATCGAACTCGCCACTCTCTACGTATACCATGTGGAGATAAAGGTCAACGCTTGTAAACCATAACTTCGCATGGCTAACCTGAGCCCCACAATTTATTTAATAATGCAACAATACACTTGGTTAATTGTTCTTAATTTACTACTCAGAGTATTACAATCACTGATAGTGTCACTGTTCTTCAATGAGTCACAGTCCAATAATTCCCTCACGTCACTGAAATCCACAAAAAGACGGCACTTCACTGTCTTAAACACGGCACTAAACTGTTACAGTCACGGCACAACACTGTTCTTCACATAAAAACACTTCACCGCCATGCACTAAGTCGCACTGTAGCACTGAACATCAAGACAGGTGAGAATAAAAGTGACTCGCTCGCGGCTGGCTGGTTCTTTATATAGGTCGTCGGCATACATCAAAGAGGAATTGTCTCGACTCTTCGTCTGGACTGGAAGGGCCTAGTAGGAGCTAGACCTTCTGTCGGCTTCTTTGATCTACATCACACTTTCCAAATACGTGACTCTCTCTCTCTCTCTCACTCTGAAGGATTATTCATGTATTTTAATTTTCGCAACAATATGATTCTAAGTATTGGACGAAATGGTAGAATAATCCATATGGTATAATTTAAATAAACATTTTCTGGTTAAGAACGAAAAATCTTACTGGAAGGCATTATAACACAACACATTTGCATGTATCTCATTTAGTAAATATCTGTTCAAAACAATGTTTGGTATTTAAGTTTAGAAAGTGTTAGAAGAATGAAAATTTAAAAAATCAAGAAAAGGTGGATTATCAGATGATTTTTAACCCTAGAACTACCAAGGGGGGGGGGCTCCTCGAGCCCACAACTTTTTGTTTTTGTTCCCTATCACCCAATTTTAATGGGATATTTTTGATATTTTATGTATTCCTCAGAAAAACATCCTAGAGTGAGGGCATAACAATAAAATTAAATAAAAAAATTTCTATGTTAAGAAAAAAATTTTTTTTTTGACGTATGGGCTCGAGGAGCCCCCCCCCCCTTGGTAATGCAAGGGGTAGTTTATACACTTAAGTACCAAGGAGGGGGGGCTCCTCGAGTCCACTGATATTTAATACTACTTTTTAACTAGTAATTCAAATGTTATTAATTATATTGCTCAAATAATAATTACTTTGATGTAATTTTAACATACACAAACCTTCTCAAGTTTTTTTTTTCTCAAAAGAAATATATATATTCTCCCAAATAATTTTTTTTCATATAAAAATATATTACTGAGATGGTTATAATTATTGCTCCTGATAGGTACTTTTTTAGAAAAGAGAAGATTTTCTAGGTTGTTCCCAACTAGGGGAACAGTTAGTCCATGCTGCATCCTGGATAAACACTCGGAAAAAAAATTATTGTGCAAAAGCACCGATAATTGCATTACGAATCTGATAATTATATTTTTTTAAATTATTATTCTATTATAATGTTATAATAACTTAGATATAGATAACTTTTTATTCTAACAAGGTTTAGATATGTACCTCCAGTAGAATAAAATTACATTTAATTTAAAGTCATCCTTTCTTCCCCATCCGATCCTTTTTTTTTTAATTTATTTTTATTTTTGTATTTAATTTTTTTTTTAATTTTTTTTTTCACAGGTGTCAAAAGAAACGTTCATTAAACATAATCCAATAGAAATAAAAATTTTAAAAAAATTATAGAACCAAAATAAAAGGTTTTTAAGGTTGTGGGCTCGAGGAGCCCCCCCCCCCTTGGTAATCCATGCGACCTGGGAGAGGTCGGTAATACTAGGGTTAATATACGAAGAAAAAATAAAGATTAGAAGCAAATTTTGACACAATTTACAAAGGAAAATAGATTTAAATGTGCGGTATAAGACTCTTGCCATGACCTATAGGATGAAAATGTACTGGGAGAGAACCAGAGTGAATTTTCCCCAGAGCTCTTCTCCACTTGGAGCGAGCAAGTTGGGGAAGGCTCTGGCAAAGCTGGCTTGATGACCAGATAAGTGACTTGCGGACTATGGGTCCAACATTGGAAGAGCCCACCAGTCGACACCACTAAATGGTATATGACTGTAGCAATGGCTCACGACATGAAAAGGAGTATACAACATTGAATTAAGAAAATAAATGTTATTTATTTGCGTCCATTCTGTGCTACAAACGGCTAATTGGGACGTGTTATCTACAAGTTACCACCCTTTCCTTTCTAGCCAAGTTGGACTAAGGATTTTATTTAATGAGTCACCAAATAAATTCCTACTGTTCAGGCAGAATCAAACTCACCATACTAGGTTTAGCATCGTTCTAAGTTGAGCTTAATACCAACACCTTAACTCACATGAATAATCTGAGCCCCCGAATATAAATATAAAATAATACATTTCTTAAATAAATGTAAAATCGATACTAAGTTCTGAGAAAATATGGGAATATTGAAACTGGGCTAGATGCAACATAACTCAGAGTTGGTGTAATGAAAAAAATGTTACCATGTGCTAGATTTAGTTAAGTTTAAAAACCCAACTTAAAAACCACATCTTACTTCTCAAAACATTATGTATAACTTATAACAACCTATAAAAGATCAGGAGATATATTCTAAACAGAAAGAAATGAGTTACTGAATAGAAGTTGCAATGACGGAAAGTAAATAATCATACAACAGTTAAACATCAAATTTTCATGATAAACAATACATCCGGAAAATAACTTACCTATAACCTTAATACAGTAATAAAGCCTTTAAGAAATTTTAATCCAAATAGCTCAAATATTGCATTCATTGCATCAGATTTACAGATGATATTCCATTGGTGGAATAGACCGGAGTAGAGATGAATAGAATTCTGCAAGTCCTAAAGGTCGCCCTAGATCAGTTTATAAAAAAATAAATTAACATAAAACAAAAGATTTGGTACTAGAGAATAAACATAGCCAAGGAAATATAAATTTGAGAATTGGAAACATATACTTTAAAAAGTGAAGGAGTTTTGTTGATTACAAAAGATTTTTACTGAATATACTTATCGTAGAACTGAAGTCGATAGAAGATTAGCACTTTCTAAAAAGCTTTTCAAAGCTAAAGGAGTATTTTAACTAATAAGCATGGAACCAAAAAAATGTTGCTTAGTTTTTTGTTTGGAGTGTACTGCTTATGGGAGCAAAAGCTGGACTCACTACAAAAGGAAGTATAATAATTTCTAAGCAATGAAAATGTGGATTTGGCACAGTCATCAGAACTAGTTCGACTCAAAAATATTCCAATATGGAAGTCCTAAATTAGGCAGGTGAAAGCGAAAGTTTTATCAAGACGGTAGAAAAAAGCAGAGAAGAAGAAACTTCTTTGGCATATCATAAAGCACAGCGATTTGATTACAATTATATTTGAAGTTAAGCTCCTTGGGCATAGGGGAAGAGGGAGGCCTAGAAAGCCATTTTTGAACATATCAAACATCTTATGAATTTAAGTGGGTACAGTAATACGAAAAGAGTAGCTTCCAAAAGAACACAATCGTTGCAAATACTAGGTGTAGCCTTTAGATCATTATGATGATGATGCTCAAATAAAAAAATCTGAAATAATTAACTTAAACTTTAACTACTGCCATGGGTCAAAAACGACCCGAGCATAAAATAAAAATTAAGGTTTCTCTGGTTTGTTGCTAGGCAGCGCCACCAGGTACCATGTATTCTCCCCTTAGTAACATATGTTACAGTTAACCTCTCCTTCTTGTTTCTGCGATTACCTGTGTCTATCTAATTAATATTTTGGGGCATTGACCGGTGGTAGTAATTGCGTTATTAAATCGTTTTTTAAAGTATTCACAGTGATATGACTAATGAGGGTTTTATTGTGGATGGCAGACATTATAAGGATTGGTTGGCAAATATGAACGAAGATGATGGAAATCAGAATCCTGTGTCTGATGATAATGAGGATCTAATGAGTAATTACAGTGACAATCAGTCCATTCGTTCTGATCATGATACAGATTCAGAAATACAGCTGAATGAGGATGAATTGTGCAAAAAGTCTGACCAGAAGTATTCAACAATATGCTATAAATATAATAACACAAGTTGCAAGAATCACTCTGAATCTAAATGTCTCAGCCGGAACTGTGAAGATAAAATTTTAATTTATTTGTTAGTGTAGCAGAGAGCTCTTTATTATTTAAGATAATGAATTACTTTCTTTTTGAGAATGAACAAAACATGCTTAAATATGATAAGAAGGAAGATGGCACTCTTAAAATTCTATTTTACATATTGATTTTTATACTATTTGAAGACTTGGATTTTTTTTCACTTCTTTTTTGTAATTCAAATATTTTTTTTTTGGAAAGTTTAAAAACAAATTTTTTTTATTGTATTTGTATTTTAACATGTGTCACATTTGTTATGAATTCCATTAAAAAATTATATTAAACAAATGTATTTAAAAATTTAAACCATTTTTGTGTGGGTCATAAGAGATCCATGGTTGTACTTATGTAACTTTAAAACATGGTAGTAGTTGAAGGTTAAACAAAACTCTATAGTCCTATATACTACAAAACATGTTACTAATTTTTTACTTGAATTAGAAAATAAAATCTTACTAGTTCTTAGTTACGAAACTACCAAACTTCTCCACAATTCTGAGTACTGGAGAAACTGGCTGATTGTATAAAAAAACTTTATCGCTTAACTTCCATTAAACTTGAAACACAATATATTCTCTAGCAACTGAATTTTCCTCATATAACTTCCTGGTACCCACATTTTTAAGATAATTTAATTTAAGTAATACAGGATGAAAGAATCACCAATTCTGAGTAAATATATTATTTATTGACAACAACCAATAGAAAAATAAAACTGTACAAAATATTAAAATTTAAGTCTTAAAAATATCAGTCTTAAAAGAAAAAAAAAACCAAAGACCAAAACTTATTTAAAATTATATATACTCATTTATCAACTGCTAAAGCAATATAGAATGCAAATTTATATGAAAAAGTTACATTGAAATATGGATTTTTAAAAAAAATAAAAAACATTATCGTAATAACTGATAAAGTATAATCATTGGCTCTACAGATGGAATATACTTCCATTAAACATTAACAATAATCCCTCGCAAATAGATCTTTCTCAATTGTGATGTATCATATCACACAAAATCAGTCTCTAAATGTTAAAGGTAATAAAGTATAAAACAAAACAAAATTAAGTTTATAACCTACCTCTTTGTGATGTATAAACCCTCGATTTTGTATTAGTAAAATAATTGAATGCATTAAGTATTTGCACTTAAAGTTGGATAAATTCATCCAATTATAAGATTGGCTCCAAATATATTTTTGCCAGTGATCTTTGATGAGTATATTACTAATTATATTCGAAACTACTGAGCTTCCTTCATTCCTGAGATAGGAGTTCCAGAACTTTAATTATTCAGTTTATTGAGAAGAAAAGACTAAAATTAGAAAAATGCTGGGCCCTACATTTTCAGAAGGATGGGACATCTTATTCCAATAAGCCAATTTATTGCATAAAGTGAATAATTTTTCTCTTTTTAAAATTAATAACTCTGAAAACATTGAATAAACATCAGCCCTTGCTACAGCCCATTTAACAGTTTGTATAGCAAAAAGCTTTAGGCATTAATCACATTTTCTCCATTATTATCTTTCATAATGTTTTTTATTAATAAACCTTACAGATTCAAAATATGATTTAGAATCTTAATTCATCGCATATAGTTAACTATATGATAACAAAGATGAGTAATAATGATAACCCACTATAACTAGTTTAATTCAAAATGTTTCAAATAAACATATAATATATAATTATATTTACAAAAGAATCGTTAAAACTATTTCCCCAGTTGTTATCAAGCTAATGTAACCCTAATTTATCACTGACATTTCAATGAATCATGACAATAATTGAAGTTATGAAGTTCAATTTTGGATCTTTGTATTTTTATTACATATTTGAATAATAGATTCAAAAACCTATGACTGAGATCTAGTATCATTTGTATTAATGAGTTTATTTGACTTTTTTAACCCTAGATAACAACCCTTGGTCATTTAGATGGAAAGCCCTCATCAATTTTTTTAATAGCAGGAAACTTTCATGTACTCTAGGCTGCTAGTGTCTATGCATTTCACCACAATGCATGTTACCTACGAGAAGTTACGAAGTGTCTCTTGCCTCATGCTTCTGACTCTTGCTCTTTCTGAAAATTAAATTGTTGATTCGACAAATATACTATAGCTATTGATAAACTGTCTCCGTAGATGAGATGAGTGTGTTGTAATAATAAGTTTAGGCGAATATTCAGATTTATAATTTTCAGAAAAATGGGTTCTCTAAAATGAAAGAAATTAGTGGCAGATAATGAAGTTGCTAAGGGATGAAAGATGCCTCATGAGATACTGGGCTTCAAGGGATGTTGCCCGTTCAACATGTACTTACCTTCTAAACCAAGTAAATATGGGATTAAAATTATAATGGTCCCAGATGTTAGTAGCAAATACTTGTTCAATTCAGTGCCTTAATTTTCTTAGTGAAAGAATTTCAAAAATAAAGAAAAAGAATATTTACTACTTGGAATATCTATTTCATTCATTACCTTCCTCCCCGCAAAAAAATTGATAAATTCTACCTACAAATAATAAAGTAAAACGTACAATTAAAAAATATTTATATATTTGTCAATAGGCCATTTCTCTTTGTTTTGGTGTTTTTATAATGTTGAAATAAGCACAGTTCCTCATTCCAATAGTACTTATAATGTGGCTTCCTGAGTTAATAATCATTGATGGGCCAAAATAGATATGCTTAATCATAAAATATAAACATTGAAGAGATGGAAATGCATTATATAACTTTTAAATAAATTGAAGCCCAAAACGTGTCTTTGGCTTAATAATTTGACAAGACTCTAGAGGAACCATAAAACTCTTTCTCAAATGATGCTACTTGAGAGTAGAACCCACTATTTTATAGACATGTTTGTGCAATTATTAAATATTTTTTAAGAATAATTTAGTAACTATGTGAAAAAGAAAAAAAAATACTACTCATTTATTTGTATATAAAATAAATAATTTTCTTTTTCTTAAGGTTTCTTTAGATTAGTTCAGCAATATTTACTGCTTAAATTGTATTTTGTGAATTGTTCAATAAAATGTATTAAACATTTTACTGTTCAATTGGTTATGTAAATTTTTCCAAAATACAATGCCTAATGGATTTTTCTTAATCATTTTCATCAAAATAACACGATTGGATAGCATCTTTTGGATGACAGTATGGGGTTTTATAAATCGGACCAGTATGAGAGAGGAATTCGGAATATTTGAAACATATCTGTTATTATACATCGGATCAAAAAATTATATAAAACAAATCTTATTGAAAATTACATATTCTATAAATGTTGTTATATACGTTTTTTTCACTATCTTCTTTATAACCAAGATGTTTTGTATTATGTATGTTATATTCTCATATGTTTCAGTTACTGTTTTAGCAGATTTCCTTTGAAGGAAATCAACTATTGAGGTTGTACTCATGACACGATTTTCGAAATTTTTCTTTAAATGTCCATCGATCCTACCCAGGAGATGACAAAAATGAGGTCCGTTCAAAACTGTATATATATATATAATTGTAACCTCTGTCTGTACATTGATTTTTTTCGCGAAATTTCACGATAACTTTTCGTTTCACATGTCATAGACACCATAACTGCATTTTGTTTCTTTCGTGTGTGTTTGTTTGTTTGTTACCTTTTCACGCATAAACGGCTGAACCGAATTTTATGAAACTTGGTATGTTTATTACTACTAACCCAACTTAGACTTTAGGCTATATTAATATCCTCTGAGACGAACAGGAGTGGGGGTTATAAGGGAAGCCTGAAATTAAAAATAGCGATATTTCGTTTCCTATTGGTTTTTCGGCAAATATGAACATAACAAAAATTGTTTATTTTGTTATTTAGAGTAACTTTTGTTATATACATTTTTTTCGTATACCGAATTATAAACGAGATATACGCTAAAAATGTAGCGGAAGTGAACAATTTTATTTGTGACAAAAGACTCAACCTTTATAAATAAAACTCTGTATGTGTATTAGCACTAACGCATTCATTATAATAAGCCATACTAACATTTCTAGGGACGGGCAGGAGTGGGGGTTATAATGGAGGCCTGAAATTAAAATAGCGGTATTTCGTTTTCTATTCGTTTTTTCGGCAAATATGAACATTTAACAAAATAGTTGTTTATTTTGTTATTTAGAGTAACTTTTGTTATATACACTTTTGTCGTATACCTGAATTATAAACGAGATATACGCTAAAACCTATAAAGTGAACAATTTTATTTTAAAGTGTCATGAAATAAATAAAACTTTGTATAAGTGTATTAGCACTAACGCATCTCTTATAATATGAAATACTTTAGTTTTCTCATTTATTAGTTCAAAAAAGTATATTTATTGTTTTGTAAAATGTATATAAATTTAAGAGAGTGTGTATGCTCAAGTCACAGAAAATACATAAACTACAAACAAACTCTTAAGACCAATGCACAACTAGTATATTAATTTCAAATAAGATGGTTGGATGGGATCAAACATTTTCCCCTCCAATCAAATCCGCTTTCGTTCAAGAAGATTTTCGGCAAATATTAAAATAAACACTCAAATATTTTGTTTTTATTTTTATATATATTTTTTCGTATAAGAATTACATGGGTTCCAAAACTATAAAGTGAACAATTTTATTTCCAACAAAACATCCAACAAAATCTTATAATAATGTATACTCTCATTTCTCTGGGAAAAAAAGTAAAATTAAAAAAAAAACTACTATCAACAAAACTATTATTTATATATATTTATATATATATATATATAATTGTAACCTCCGTCTGTACATTGATATTTTTCGCGAATTTTCACGATAACTTTTCGTTTCACATGCCATAGACACCATAACTGCATTTTGTTTCTTTCGTGTGTGTTTGTTTATTGGTTTGTTTGTTTGTTACCTTTTCACGCATAAACGGCTGAACCGAATTTTATGAAACTTGGTACCTATGTATATTACTACTAACTCAACTTAGACTTTAGGGTATAATAATATCCTCTGAGACGGACAGGAGTGGGGGTTATAAGGGAAACCTGAAATTAAAAATAGCGATATTTCATTTCCTATTAGTTTTTCGGCAAATATGTACATAACAAAAGTTGTTTATTTTGTTATTTAGAATAACTTTTGTGATGTTCATTTTTGTCTATTAACAAAGTATAAACGAGATAGACACTATAAACTAAAGCGGGTGTCAACTATTTCATTGGGCGCTAACGATTGAACCGAACTTAAAAAAACTCGGTATGTCAATTAGCATTAATTCTTCCATGATTATAAGCTATATTAAAATTATTAGGCTAGAACGGGAGTGGGGGTTATAAGGGAGGCCTGATTATCATTTTGTTTTATACGATTCTCCAGGAACAATGAGTGGAGCAAGTAATTTGCGTAGAAATATTGATATGTTCAACAATTCATTCCAATTTGAACTATCAGCCTGGAAAAATTAATTCAAATCTATGTTAATACTTTTCCTTTAATAACTGAAATCTATGCATAATGCACAGAAAGCGGGAAATATGACAATTTGGAGGACAGTGAAGACTTACATCAAAAATTAATTTTATTATTAACAAATGCCAACAACGGGTATAAACCCTTAATACTGGGACGGGTAAATGTCAAAATAGTGTGCAAAGTAAAACCTTGCCAAAAAAAATACCATCAACATTCAGTCTCAAATGAATTCCCGGGTGAAGCCGGGCATATGAGCTAGTATATATATATATATATATATATATATAGTATTAGCCTGTTAAAGCTCTAGGGGTCGCAATTTTCGCTCGATCGTTACCAAACTCGATATCTAAACGTTTTATGCAAAATACGGATCAAGTTCGTTCAACGGCTAAAATCGGGCAAGGGGGAAGGGGGGGGGGTTAAAGAGGAGGATTTTTCGAACATTCGAAATATCTCCGTTACCATAGGTCGGATCGAAAGTAGTAGACGACGAAAATGAAGTCCGTTCAAAACTGTACACACACACACACACACACAAACATATATATATATATATATATATTTATTTGTATATTACCGCTCTAGCGTCTCGCAATTTTTGTATGATCGTTACCAAACTCGATATTTAGTCGTTTTAAGTAAAAAGAAAGATCGAGTTCGTTATCGGTTGAAATCGTACCATGAGGGGGGGGGGGTTTAGAGGTTTTGAAAATTCGAAATATCTCCGTTACTATAAATCAGATGGAAAAAGTGTATTTAATTAATCTTATTCAAAATTAAATGTATTATAAATATTGTTATATACATGTATTCTCTATCTCGAATATTAACCAATATATTTGCATTTTCCAGTTTTCATCCTTCAGTAAACCCCCACTTCAACTTCTGTTATATAAAAAATCCTCTGTTATATAATAAACCACATTATTCGAAGCTTAAATACCAAATATTGTTTTCAATAGACCTTTATTATACGAAATACATGCTAAAATGCTCTGGTGCACCCCCCCCCCCCACCAGTTTTTGGATTACTAAAATTTGAGTGATTGAGATAAAACTGATTCTGATTCATTATAAATTACAGCACTAGCTTTAGTAAATTGCTTTCAATAAAATTAATATGTTATATTCAGATATATTTCATTAATTCTTTGTCCTTCCGGTCTATCTATACAACACGACGAGTCTGGCTTGCCTGTTTGTTTACAATTCAGCAGCTTTCCGTTGTAGAGATTATTAATTTGTACAGTACATTTACTTAGCATTCACGGTAGTGTTACTTGTATGTATATTTATCTATTGTAAACCTTCGCGTGGGAAATCTGCTTAGTTTATGCAGCCCCTGCGTGACGTACTTTTCAATCCGGTAGGAGCCGTTGCCAGACGATTACTGAAATATACCAGAACATAATAAATTAACTTTATTTTAAAAACTATCTACTGCATCTAGTAAATAGTTTTTCAATAAAATTAATTTGTTATTTTCTGATATAGTTCAGTAATAGTTTTTCTTTCCTGTGAAGAATATTTCTATCTATCTGTTCAGCTCTGAGCGGTTGGCTGACCTATTTATTTACAATTCAGAAGCCGTTTCCGTTGGGAGCTTCATAAAATTAACTGAAAGATTTCTCATTTCCGTTTGCATTTCCTCACAGTGGTGTTATGTGTTAGCAGGATGCAGATTTCTCTTTTGTAAAACTTCACGTGGGAAATCTGCTTAGTTTACGCAGCCCCTGCGTGACGGACATTTAACAAATCACACGCTTTCAGTCTGGGAGGTTATTAAAATTGACTGAAATATTTCTCACTGGCGTTTGTATTGTTTCACTTAATATTCACGGCGGTGCTAAGTAAGTGTTACAAGTATGTAGATTTATCTATTGTAAAACTTCACGTGGGAAATCCGCATAGTCTACGCAGCCCCTGCGTGACAGACTTTTTTTTTTCTTTTTTACTGGAACCTGTCTGTTGTTTCAGATTGAAGGAAGCAATGGATTCACTATGGCGACCTATGAACAGCATTGCTATTGTTGCATTCACCGTAGTATCTGCTGCTACAGTTGTAAATATATTAGAGGTCATTCATTATTTATATATTCATAAATAAATAAGAGACACTTAGTTACTTCAAAGTCCGTCACTCACCTCCTAAGTATCTTAGCGAATTACCCATTCTATACAATTCATAATACGTTTAAGCATAATCAGCTGTTGTTGTTAGCAGAGCTTAAGGGAAATCTGCTATTGAGGTCGTACTCGTGTAGCTAATTCTTCTTCAAATATCCATCGATTGATTTCCAACATATCAATGTCCATCGATCCTACCTCAGAGCTGACTAAAATGAGTTGCGTTTAAATTTTTGTATATATATATATATATATATATATATATATATATATATATATATATATATATATATATATTTGTCTGTTACCACTCTAGTGGTAGCAAATTTTTCTTCGATCGTTGCCAAACTCGACATTTAGTCGTTTCATGAAATAAGAGAGATCAGTTCCTTAACGGCTGAAAGAGGATTAGAGGAAGAGAATTTTGATAATTCGAAATATCTCCGTTACTGTACGTCGCATCAATATATATATATATATATATTGTTTTTTTTTTATACTATATACTACTATATATATATATATATATATATATATATATATATATATATATATATATATAGTATATAACCAATCTTATTGCAAATTAAATTTACTATAAATATTGTTATATACATTTATTCTCTATCTTGAATATTAACCGAGATATTTTCATTTTTATAAAGTGTAACGGGCGAGCTATGGTCGCTTTATTCGTTCCCGCCGAATGCTAGTTCTGCCGTTTCCGTCAGTGTTCGGCACTTGTATGGAGATTTCTCTATTTTATAACATTACGTGGGAAATCTGCTTAGTTTACGCAGCCCCTGCGAGACGGACTTTTTCATATCCTCATGGTTTCAATATAGATGAAATATAAAATAGAAGTCGGTAGTAATATCCGTGTTCCAGGTGCACACAATCGAACAATTTGCTAAGCTCACTCAACTCCATTTTGACGAAGTTTCTTTCCTTTTCTAGAATCCTAAAGCAAGCATCGCCAGCATCGTTACACTTGTAGTAGAGACATTCTGCTTCTACCTGGCCTGCATGGTTGGTGAGGATGTAAAACAGAAGGTAAGAAACATTCATACTTTTAGCACATTTCCCTTAACAGAAATAATGACCCGATTGTCAAATGTTTCTTCTAGTGTCCATAGATCCAACCCAGGAGATGACGAAAAGGACGTCCGTTCAAAATTATATATATATGGTAATTTTGTTTTTTGGAGTTTTCCAAAGTAGTACTCCTAGGAGTACTCATAATGTAAACAGAGGTACAACAGTAATGGACAATAGTTTTTAAGTATCTTTACTCTTGCCCTGAAGAAGAGAAAATAAATATTCTCGAAATATTGGAATGAGCTGAGCTTTTTTCACCAACACTGACCAAAACTCCAAAAAACAACAACACTATATATATATATACTAGCTCAGATACCCGGCTTCGCCCGGGAATTGATTTGAGACTGAATCGTGATGGTATTTTTTTGGCAAAGCTTTATTTTGCACACTATTTTGACATTTACCCATCCCAGTGTTAAGGGTTTATACTATACCCGTTGTTGGCATTTGTTAATACTATAATTTTTTATGTAAGACTTCACTGTCCTCCATATTGTCATATTTCCCGTCTCCTGTGCATTATGCATAGATTTCAGTTATTAAGGACAAAATATTAACATAGATTTGAATTAATGTTTCCAGGTGAGGTACTTGTTAGTTCATATTGGAAAGAATTGGTGAGCATATCAATATTTCTACGCAAATTACTTGCTCCACACATTGTTTTAGTTTGTAGTGGTTATTAATCATATGTTTAGGTCATCCTGTAGCAGTTATTTTAAAAATATATGTTCAGTTAATTCTTAGACAGTGCTTGGTTAGCATTCACACAATGTGCAAGTCGCGAGTGACTCTTTCTTAAAACATTTAGAACACATTGTGCCAGCTTTAATAAACATTAGTTAACACGGAAGTGCAATAATTACAGTGGCCATAAGACTGTTGTAACCACAATCAGGAGCCCAAGCCGTGAGATATATTTAACATTTAAACACTCCTATCTGGGCGAGGTTATTACCTGACCAAAGGTTACAATGTACTTTAACATGTGTTTATTGTTTTATTTTTATAAATATAAAAGTTTTGGTTTATGATTATTGGTTAAGTTCGTCTCTAAGATAGTAACTTCACAGTGGCGTCCCCGACGTGATCTGATAACCTAACTGATAGACATTTATTAATAAGTTTAATTACTTTTCGCACATCATGCTGCATGAACCGGATCCCGACCTCACTGTCGGTAATCCTCCGGCCTTGCCTCAACTCAACCCGCTCAGGAGTCTATTACTCATCGACCTCAGATAGATTTATACCAAGGTCACAGCTCACGACTCCCCGGATTCTGGAAACAATGCCCTAGCTTATGGTTCGAGGCGGTATTCGCGACTTCCAGCGTAACTTCTAACATGATAGAGTTCCCCAACTCGTCATAACTAACCTCGACTTCGATGTTACACAACATCCGTATGAGGAGCTGTATTGTCTCCATTAGTCAGTGAAGGTATTTCAGTAGTTGGGTTAATTCTCTCGCCATAGCGATGGGTCAGTAGGATTCATGTTTGTCAAGTATGTCTTGTATTTATTGATTCTGTCATTGTCTTGTTCAGTCCTAATTAAGCGAGATAAACGATTGACTTCAAGTTTAATTTCTGGCTACCTTATTCGCTGCCACCGCTTGTGGAGAATAGTCTTTTTAGCAGATTTCCTTAGAGGGAAATCAGCTATTGAGGTCGTACGTATGAGGCGATTTTCAAAATTTTTCTTCAAATATCCATCAATCCCTGCCTGGGGAGATGGCGAAGATGAGGTCAAAACTTTATATATATATGTGTGTGTGTGTGTGTGTGTGTGTGTGTGTGTGTGTCTGCTAACGCTCTAGGGGTGGCGTTTTGTTTGATCGCCACCAAACTCGATATTTAATCGTTTTATTTAAAAACGTTAACGTTTGTTTCGTTGTATGTAAATCGTTTGTGTAAAAGGGAGATCAAGTTCGTTAATGGCTGAAATCGGACTAGTAAGAGGGGGGGGGCTTAGAGGAGGGGAATTTTAAAAATTCCAGCTTCCTCCGTTACTATAAGTCAGATGTAAACATTCTATAGAACCAATCTTACTGCAAATTAAATGGTCTATAAATATTGTTCTTTACATATTTTCTGTATCATTAATATTAACCGAGATATTTGGATTTTATAGATTTCAGCCTTCAGCAAACCCCCGCTCCTACTAGTGTTAAATAAACAATGCTCGGTTATGAAATAAACCACATCATTCGAAGCTTAAATGCCAAATATTGTTTTCAAGAGACATTGATTATACGAGATACATACAAATATGTTCTGGTAACCCTCCCACTTCTTAAGATTTTGGACTACTTAAATTTATTTGATTGAGATAAAAATTATTCTGATTCATTATAAATTAAAGTACTAGATATAGTAAATAGTTTTCTGCAAAATTAATATGTTATATTCTGATATATTACAGTAATTATTTTTCTTTCCGGTAAGAAGTTGGCAGTACTGTTTGTTTACATTTCAGATGCTTTCCGTAGGGGGGTTTCTCATTATCGTTTGTATTCATTCACATAATATTCACAGTGGTGTTGTGTTACTATTATGTAGATTTATCTATTGTAAACCTTCTCGTGGGAAATCTGCTCAGTTTACTCAGCCCCTGCGTGATGGACTTATGTATTTTGTCCATTAAAACTATTTATTTTTTTATTTTTCAGCAATGCGGTTTGCTCTCCTACAAGTCAAATACGTCCTGGCTTTGGTCATCCTGCACTACAATATTAAGCTGAGTACAAAAGTCAAGATTCCATTCAGGCTGAAGACTAATGCTATTTTTTCTGAGCCAGAACAACCTTTCCTGTTCAACTTGGACAAGATGGAGTAGTTAAGGCCTGCTTCTTATCCATTTATAGTTTGTTCTTCTTCAATGAAAAACATGAAGGAACGGATGTAAAATAAATCTTTGAATTCATTGTGACCCAATGTTTTAATTGAATCTTGGTTAATTTTTCGATGTTTTAATGTGCCACTGAGAGTTAAACAAATACTTACTAACTCCAGACAACACCATTGCTTGCAAATACAACATGATTTTCGTCAACTACTGTCACCGGCGAGTCCATGCAGACAAACCGTTTTCGAATATTAAAAGACTATACACTTCTATCCAAAAGAAAAAAAAGCCCGTCACGCAGGGGCTGCGTAAACTAAGCAGATTTCCCACGTGAAGTTTTACAATAGAGAAATTTCACGAGAGCCGAGCAGTTAATGAAACGGCCAAACAAAAATTGCGACCGCCAGAGCAGGTAACAGACAAATATTATATATATATATATATATATATATATATATATATATATATATATATATATATATATATATTATATACAGTTTTGAACGGACCTCATTTTCGTCATCTACTAGGTAGGATCGATGGACATTTGAAGAAAAATTTCGAAAATTCCGTCATGAGTACAACCTCAATAGCTGATTTCCCTTAAGGGAAATCTGCTAAAAGTCCGTCACGCAGGGGCTGCGTAAACTAAGCAGATTTCCCAGGTTTACAATAAAGAAATTTACATGCTGGTAACACTACCTTGAATTTTAAGTGTATAAATACAAACGGTAATCTTTCAAAAATCATTCAGTCAATTTACAATAAAAGTTAATAATCTCTACAACGGAAAGCGGCTGAATTACAAACAAACAGGCCAGCCAACCTTGTAGCGCTGAATAGATAGATAGAGTAGAAAGACAAAGAATTAACTAATATATCAGAATATAACATATTGATTTTATAAAATACAATTTACTAAAGCTAGTGCTGTAATTTGAAGTGAATCAGAATCAGTTTTATCTCAAACACTTATATTTTAGTAATCCAAGAACAAAAAAGTCCGTCACGTAGGGGCTGCGTAAACTAAGCAGATTTCCCACGTGAAGTTATACAATAGAGAAGTCCCCATGCAAATGCCCAACCGTTACGGAAACGGCCAAGCTAGCTTTCGGCGGACACGAATGAAGAGACCGTAGCTCGTCGTTGCACTTAATAAAAATGCATATACCTCGGCTAATATTCAAGATACAGAATAAATCTATAGAACAATATTTATAGTAAGTTTTATTTTCAATAAGATTAGTTCTATAACATTTTTCGATCTGACGTATAGTAACGGAGATATTTCGAATTTTCGAAAATCCCCCATCTCCTGGGTAGGATCGATGGACATTTGAAGAATTTTTCGAAAATCTTAAGGGAAATCTGCAAAAATTCCGTCAGTTAAACAAAGCAGATTTCCCATGTTAGCCACTTATATGCAATTATCTCAAAACTTTAATGCTCATTGAGAACGATATTTAGGCTTCAAATGATGGCTTAATAACATAACAGCTTATTGTTGATGTGACATGAGTGATAATATATATATACACACTAGCTCAGATACCCAGCTTCGCCCGGGAATTATGTTTGGGCGTAAGGGTTTTTCCTAGAAAACTACTTCCTTCCCACCATCATCTGGCAAAAGAGAGTCATATAAAAACATCAATTCTTCTGCTTTGAAGGACCTATCATTGGCCGAGCTTAGAGCTCTTATCGGTGTGACAATTTTCGCAGGGGCTAAGAAAGACAACCACATGAAGATCGAAACGTTACACAACACGAAAGAATGCGGTGAAAAATATCATGCCTCATTTTCTGCAAAAAGACATCATTTTTTGCTCAACACTCTCCGTTTTAATTCACGAGAAACTCGAGAGGAAAGAATATTGACTGACAAATTTGCACCCATAAAAATACGGCATAAAAATCGTCATGCTTTGCGACCAAGGAACGAATTACATGTTGAATAATATACCCTATCTTGGTAACCATGTGGCATGCCTGCAGCAGATTACTTCGTCGAAAATCTTACAGATATCATACAAAACACAAATCGTAACATTACGATGGATAACTGGTTTTCTAACATCCCGTTAGCAAAGAAAATGGCGAATAAAGGTCTAACGATGATTGGGACAACAAAAAGAAACAAACCTGAGTTTCCAAAGGAGTTTGTAGACCCCAAGTATCTTTCAAGACCTGCTCAGTCATCGTTATTTCTTTTCCATGAGGATCTAACAGCAGTGTCATATGTTCCACGAAGAAACAAACTTGTCTCACTAATTTCTACAATGCATGATGATGATGCAATAAACGAAAATACTATGAAGCCTGAGATAATACTCTGTTATAATCAAACAAAAGGTGCGGTGGATGCTTTTGATCAATGTATAAATAATACTTCTTGCATCCGAAAAACAAAAAGGTGGCCAATGAACCAATTTTACAATGTGCTAAATATAGCAAGCTATAATGCTTACATTATTTATTTGCACAATTTTTTTATGAAAAAGAATGGTGACAAGAAGCCTTTGTCAAGATTTCACTTCCTCATGAAATTGGCCGATCAACTGTCAATTCCGTGGATGATGGAGAGACTGAAACAGTCACACATGCCTCACAACCTACGAAGCATCATAAAAGATTGTCTCGGTGTGACGGATGCACCTGTTGAAATACAAGCGGCATCAAAATCTGAAAAAAGGCAGTATTGTACGTACTGTTCTTATAAGAAGAAAAGAATGAGTAAAATGACCTACTGCAACTGCAGAAAGCCAGTGTGTGGCGAACATTGTTTCAACATTTGCCAAGTTTGTAAAAAATAATGAATTTATGACCAATTTTTGTTTAAATCTCATTAAAGTGTTTTTTTATATACCTCATTCTTTCATTTAAACATTTTTACCTGCTTGAAAAAAAAAACCTGAAAAAATTCCTGGGAATCGAATTCAAATTTATTTTCTATAATGATGTTTTCTTACTTGCAGTTTTGTTTAATATTTTAATTCTAAGAGCAGTTTTTCATTCTATGATATGTAGTAAGTATGCAAATAGAAGAAGAAATTAAGATTTATTGACATTTACAGAATTTAAAATATTTATTATACCATTTTTTGGCACTTTTCAGGGCGGTTACGTCTCTAAGACGTATAGGTACCATTCACTATTGTTGTGTATAGGTACTATTCTAGGGTTAATCTCGAAGCCTAACGGACGAGAGTTACTTTCCCGTCAAAAGCTAGTTTGGCCGTTTCCTTGACTTGTTTGGCTCTCGTGAAATTTCTTTATTGTAAAACTTTACGACGGAAATCTGCTTAGTTTACGCAGCCCCTACGTGACGGACTTTTTTTTTTTTTTTTTATTATATTTGATTGAAAATATTTATCTCTTTTAGGAGCAGTATTAGGTTGTCTATCATTTCAGGTGTGTCTTGTAAGGCTATTAATGACACCCGAGGGATCTTTAGTTTTTGAAATGTGTGATCATTTGCTGGGCATTCTTCTAAAATATGTTGGACCGTGAGAGAGACTTGACAGCTTTCACAGACTTTGGGTGGTTCTTTAGTTATAAGGTGTACATGAGTGAGATTTGTGTGACCAATTCTCAACCTTGCTATAACAACTTCTTCTCTACGGTTACCTCTTATTGAACTGTTCCATGGTTTTTAGTTGGAACTTCTGCCCACATACATTCCCAGTTGTTTATGATTCTTTGATTTAACCATTTTTTTACGTCAGCCTGTTCATATATTTGCAACATGGGTCCATTTGAATGAGCTATTTCTTTAGCTATTCTATCTGCAGCCTCATTCCCTTCAACTCCTATATGTGAGGGGACCCATAAAAAGATTACAGATTTTTTAAGTTGATGCAATATGTCGAGATAATTGTAGATCTTGTTTAATGTGAGCTTAGGTCTACTGGATTTTGGAATACTTTTGATGGCTGACATGGAGTCGGAACATATTAGTATTTTATCCTTTGTGCTATCGATGGCCATGTATAATGCTGTTGCAATAGCTTGTAGTTCAGCAGTGTAGATACAGGTGTACGCAGGTAATTTGAATTTAATAACTGTATTTGTTTTAATGGCTGCATACCCTACATTATCTCCTTGTTTGGATCCATCAGTGTAAATAATATCATATCCTGAGTAGTTGCTTAGATATTCTTTGACCTTATTTGCTTTGGATTTTGTCTGTAATCCAGCTAAGCTTAAGTCTATTTTTGGGGGTATTCGTTTCCATGGAGGGTTTTCCGGGTTTAAACTAGTGTGGTCTACCGGAATCATATGGATTTCATTAATGATTTCTTTAAATCTGATACCTAGTGGAGCTCGATAGTTTGGCAGTCTTTCATATAATCTGTCAAATTGGGGGTAAAAGATAATATTGTATGCCGGATTATTTGGTTGAAGTTTTATTTTAGTTATATAGGAATATATAAGTTCCTGCCTTCTAAAAACGAGTGGGGGTATGGCTGCTTCAGTGCAAAGACTTACTATTGGACTTGTTCTGAAGGCTCCAGTGGCAAGTCGTATCCCAGCATGATGAATCGAGTCTAGCAGTAAAAGTGCACTATTCTTTGCCGATGAGTATATAATGCAACCATAGTCGATCTTTGAGCGAATCAGGCTCGTGTACAGCATTAGCATGGATTTGCGGTCAGCGCCCCAAGAGGTTTTGGCTAAAACTCTCATGATTCTAAGTCGATTAAAGCATTCCTCTCGTAAGTATTTTATGTGACTCATCCATGACAATTTCTTGTCAAGAACTAGCCCTAAAAATTTTACTTCTTCATGAAAGTTCAAAGTGTTTCCATTTAATGTCAGTAAAGGTGCTTCGGTAGGTGATCGTCGTCTGGAGAACAAAACACATTTCGTTTTCTCAATGGAAAACTGGAGATTATTTGTCTCTGATCAGGATTGTAGGCTGTTGATAACACTCTGAAGGATCCTCTGCATCCAGTTTTTTCATCGAATTTCTTTATTATTGGCATGTCCGTATTGAAGAGAAATTTCGTTGGGAAGTGGTCACTACCATATTGATGATTACATACGTCCCATCTTAAATGGTTTTCAAGAGTTGGTGAAGAAAATGCAAGGTCTATTGCGGTCATGGTTCCGTATCGTGGACAAACATGTGTCATTCCGCCTGTGTTGAGGAGCAGGGAGTCTGTGGAGTCGATTACTTTTCGGATAAAATTTCCTCTACTATTGGTGAAACCATCATTGCACCAGGAACATTGGGATCCGTTGAAGTCTCCGACGACGATGTAAGGAGCAGGTAGGCTATTGACTAATTGTATAAGGGCCGCTTCATTTATTTCTTCATCCAGGGGTAAATATATATTGCAAATGGTAATTGTAAAGGTAAGTTTTACACTAATGACTACGGCTTGTAAAGGTGTATCTCTAGGAATCTCTGTGGAAAATAAATGTTTTTTAACACCTATTGCCATGACGCGATTTTCGAAAATTTTCTTCAAATGTCCATCGATCCTACCCAGGAGATGACGAAAATGAGGTCCGTTCAAAATTATATATATATCCTTAGTGCCCAATAAAATAGTTTCCTTCAAATAAAAAAAATAAACTACTTTTGTCATGAGCATATTTGCAGAAAAACGAATAGAATACGAAATACCGCTATTTTTAAATTTAGGCCTCCCTTACAACCCCCACTCCTTCCCGTCCCTAGAAATGTTGGTATGACTTATAATAATGAAGGCGTTAGTGCTAATATACATACCAAGTTTAATTTAGTTTGGTTGAGTCTTTTGTGTCAAATGAAATTGTTCGCTTATGCTATAGTACGGTTCAATCGTTGGCCCCAATAAAATTGTTGGCCCCCACTTTACTGTTTCAGTGTATTTCTCGATTATACTTTGTTATACGACAAAAGTGAATATGACAAAAGGTACTCTAAATAGGAAAATAAACAACTCTTATCCTGTGCACATTTGCCGAAAAACGAATGGGAAACGAAATACTGCTATTTTTAATTTTAGGCCTCCCTCACGACCTCCACTTCTGCTCCATCTGGCGGGCCGATCTGCGGCGTCAACCAAACGCTTATGAAAAAATTCATTCAAATCGGTCCAGCCGTCTAGGAGGAGTTGAGTGACATACACACGTACGCTAGATTTATATATATAAAGATAGAGATGTATTAGCCTGTTAACGCTCTAGCGGTCGCAATTTTTGCTCGATCGTTACCAAACTCCGTATTTAAACGTTTTACGATAAAATATGGATCATGTTCGTCAACGAATGGAAACGGACAATTGGGAGAGGGGGGGGTTAAGAAGGGAGGATGTTCTAAATATCTCTGTTAATATATGTATATAATTTGGAAAAGACCACGATTAGTTTACTAGGCTGGATCGACGGACATTTGAAGAAATTTTTCCTTAAGGGAAATCTGCTAATAAGTCCGCAAGATCTCTAAGTGATCTTTTGCTGTCTGTTTGACGAAAATATTACACACATAATTGCAATACATGAAAGAGAACTTTTATTGGCAGGAAATGCGTTATCTATGACAATAGTTGGTGATTCATACAAAATACATGAGGTAATCATTGCATTAAATTGGCAGAATATTAATTTCAAGTTAAAGCCGCGAAATTGGGCTTCAGCTTATTACATGTCCCTTCAATTTGGGAAATCAGCCATTGAGGTCGTACTCATGACGCGATTTTCAAAATTTTTCATCAAATGTCCATGAGGTTCGTTCAAAATTATATATATATATATATATATATATATATATATATATATATATATATTATTGTTTGTTGATAGATACAACACTCGAGATTTAGTCATTTTATGTAAAATGAAAGATCAAGCTCTGTATCGGCTGAAATCGGACCAGGGGGGGGGGGATTTTGAAAATTCGAAATATCTCCGTCTATACTATACGTCGCATCGAAAAGGTGTATAGAATCAATATTATCACAAATTAAATTTACTATAAATATTGTTATATACATGTATTCTATATCTTGATTATTAACCGAGACTCATAGATACTACTTACTTGGCCAAGGACGGCTTCAGCCAAAGGAGGGAGGAGTTACGTCTTGGGAATTCCCCTCTGCTGACATCACAAGCATCAGCATTCATTTTCCTTATAATCCCAACCATTTTTCCTCTCCTTGTCACTTCCCCAGTAGCTCTAGCCTGTCACTCTGTTCATGTTTAAAATTGAAGTTGTTGTTATTGTACTTTAAACTCAAGTATAGACACCATAACTGCATTTTGGTCCTTTGGTGTCTGTTTGTTACCTTTTCACGCAAATACGGCTGAAACTTGGTATGTATATTACCCAACTCAGACTTTAGGCTATATTAATGTTCTCTGAGACGAACAGGAGTGGGGGTTTAAGGGAGTCGTAAAATTAAAAATTGCAATATTTCTTTTCCTATTGGCTTTTCGGCCAATATGCATATAAGCAAAAGTTGTTTATTTTGTTATTTAGAGTAACTATTAGCGTATAAACTTTAAGTTTGAATTGAATTGAAGTATAAATGCGTTATACGCTAAAAAGTATAGCGGGAGACAACAATTGTAAAGCCTCAATAATAGGTTTTCAGGATTAGTTCTGTAACATTTTTTGATTCGATCTCAGAATTATGTAGATATGATTTTGTCGAATTCCCTTTTCCCACTATTACTCGATCGATATCAACCATTAACTAATAGGATCATTAGTGATTTATAAAATACATGACGCAGGTGTTGTGAAAACTAGGCAGATTTCCCACGTGCTGATACAACTAACTAGTGACCTCATCTAGCCACGTATTATAACTGAAAATCAGAAAATACGAATTAATCGCTCAATATTTGATTCACGAAAATGCAAAGCCCAATTATTGTAGATCATTAATATCTGAAGTAAATTGGTTCCATAACATTTTCCGACCAAGCTCATAATAATACAGATATTTTAAATTTTCGTCCAATAAGCTGTTATAACATGCTTGGAAATCAAATATTGTTTTCAAGTGACCTTTATTATCTGATCTTTACCTCGTGTCTTGAAAATGTTTATTTTATCAATAGCGTAGTTCAACTGTAAAAATTATATTAGTTAATGGTTGAAATTGGCCTTGGAATAAAAGGAAGGGGGGTTAGAGAGGGGAATTCCGAAATTAAAAATAAATCTTTTAATGTGAATTGAACAGGAAAAATACTATAGAACCAATCTTGTTGTTATGCCATTGATGCTCTACAATTTCTCTCTCTCTCTCTCTCTCTCTCTCTCTCTCTCTCTCTCTCTCTCTCTCTCTCTCACTCTCTCTCGACCCTCCTCTCTCCCTCTACCTCCTCTCTCTCTCTCTCTCTCTCTCCTCCCTCTCTCTCTCTCTCTCTCTCGATTCTTCAGTTATATTTTATTGCATTTAGCTAATTATTTTATAGTTTTCCTTAAAGTTAAAGCGGAAGCCACTCGATGATAACCACTATCAGTCCTTATCAGCGATATAAATATATATATAGGTTAGGGCATCCCCTCTATTTCACACTTTACCTGTTGCATCAGCTGGCTAGTAAGAAGACATGCTTATATAATGGTTATATTTATTATACTTCGGAATTCGTTTGTAAATATGTTCTCTAGCTTCACATTGGTTTCCTTGCCATGTGTTTATTTTATTCTCCACCTATTTTCAGGAAGGAAGATTTGGAGCGGATAAGAGATCCTTTGAGATTCGGCACTTCAAAAAAAAACACAAGTAGTTCCTTATAACTCCTCTAGTAAGTACCATTCGCTATCATTCTCTCTCTCTCTCTCTCTCTCTCTCTCTCTCTCTCTCTCTCCCTCTCTCATACACACACACACACACACACACGCACACACATATATATATATATATATATATATCAAATCATTATGTGTATTACCATAAATTCTTCCATGATTATAAGCTATATTAAAATTGTTGGTCCAAACGGGAGTATAAGTTTTGGGGGAGGTCTGAAATGAAAAATTTCGATTTTCTATTTCCCCTCGGTTTTTCAGCAGATGCTCGTAACAAAAGTTGTTCATTGTGTTATTTAAAGTAACTTTTGTTATATATACCTTTTTCGTATACCAAATTATAAACTAGAACCTAATTAAACAAAACTTGGTTTGTCAATTAGCATCCACTCTTCCAATAAAAATTAGCTATGTTATCATTTCTACGGACGAAAAGGAGGGTATCCGGGAAGCCTATTGGCTCATGTATTTTACAGAAGGTTTTAAGTTTGCTATTTAAAATACCTTTTATTGTACACACATTTAACAAAGTATATACGAGATATACGCTGTAACTATATCAGGAGTAACCAATTGTATTAGTACAAATTAATGGTTATAAATCTCTGCAGCCCCCCCCCCCCCACACCTCCTTTAATATTTATTTTCACTAGGAAATAACGTTATTTATTTCCAATGGAAATTGAAACTATAAGAGCATTTAACAAAACTCGGTATGTGAATTATCATTAATTCTTCCATGATTATAAGCTATATTAAAATTTTTAGGTTCGAATGGGTACGGGGGTTATAAGGGAGTGCTGAAATAAAAATTCGCTATGTACCATTTTTTATTTGTTTTAAGGCAAACGTGCACATAAAAAAAGTTGTGTTTTGTGTTACTAAAAGTAGCTTTGTTTTAAAACTTTTTTCATATATCAATGTATGAAGCAAGTAATTTGCGTAGAAATATTTAGATGTTCAACAATTCTTTCCAATATGAACTATGGTATTTATGTGAAGCAATGTTGATAACACTCATGGGGGACAGACGTTGTCTGTAGGCTAACTCAGTTAATTGTATTAAAATTAATATTTAATCATTTCCTGTGAAATGTTGTATTTTTGTCTACTCGCATTTACTATTATGCATATAATTCGATTGGTTTTGGAGAGGAAATATGTACGTTATAGATGAATTTAATTATAATAAATGCTATCTATGATGATGATCTAAATTATTCAAGGTATGTGAAACAGTGGAGAGGGATTGATTTGGGACTAATTTTCATTTATTCTTCAAAACTAAAGTTTCTATACGATAAGTCCCCTCCCTGACCCTTACGGGAAAATTATTAGGGAAGTGTAGATGTATATATTGTAGTCTTGACAAATTAAAAATACCTTTTGTTGTTTTATGTAAAAAGAAAGGCCAAGTTCATTGAAAGCCGAAATCCGACCGGGGAGGGGGGGGGGTTAGAGGGGAGGACTTTCAAAAATTCTTAATATCTTCGATATTTTGCGTCGGATCAAAAATTGTGTAAAACGAATCTTATTGCAAATGTAAATGTTCCATAAATGTATTTTCAACATCTTGATTATTTACCGAGATATTTGCATTTTCTAGTTTTCAGCCTTCTGTGACTCCCCCCCCCTTCCTCCTATTCATGCCATATTAACAGTAAGCCGTTATATTACATTATTTGAAGCATAAATACCAAATATTGTTCTCCCTGAACTTTTAATTTTTAAGAGAAATGCAAATAAGTGCCACATTTGGGAAATCTGTTTAGTTTAAGCAGCACCTGCGTGACGGACATTTTAACTGAATTTTGAAAATCCTAAATATCTTTGTTGTAAGCGTCGGATCGAAAAATAGTACATCACCAATCTACTACAAATTGAATTGTCTATAATTATTATTCAGTGCATATTTTCAGTTTCATGAATATTAACCGAGATATTTGCATTTTCTAGTTTTCAGTCTTCAGTAAACCCCCACTCCTTCGCATGTCATATTAACAATAAGCTATTGTCATATATTGTAAGCTTAAATACCAAATATTGTTTTAGTGAGCTTTTACTGTTTAAAATACATGCTAATATGTAGTGTGATGATGTCACCATACATGATTTTACGTTCACAACTAGTAAATGTTTATTACATCCTCACCATACTTAATATTTAACCGTTTCATTAATTACTGAATATCATATTTGTAATTGGCTGAAATCGAAGTTGTAGTCCTATGCCTTTTATCTCAATTCATATAAAAAGCGAGTTACTCCAACTTTCTTGTTTTCGGCCTTCATGACCCCCCCCCAATTGGTTATTTGCATAGTAATAGAGAATATTCTACCTGCTTAGCATACGCAGCCCCAGCTGACAGACTGTAATTTCCCTGTTATATGATTGCTGTGTTTATGTTTGCAGAATAAAATGGAGAGCGGAAGAATATTGGATAGCCCAGCTTGCCAGAGACTGATGAGGAAAACCATGAAGCTACTGGAAGAGAGGATCGTTACTGGGATTTCTCTGCTGCTGACTTTCTGCCGGTTCGATGGAGACACAGAACTGGGCGAAATGGGCTTGGGCAACCTGTTGATGCTCCTGTCGCTGAGAGCTTTGTCCGAAGGGGACGAGTTGCTGATGGCTGTGATATCGCAGTTCTGCCCAGACTTGGCCCCTCTCGACTCCTGTCACCTGGCGGCTTGGATCAAAGAGGACTTCAATATCCCTCAAGAGCTGCTTGCTAGGGCTGCCCGACAGGCTCTCTCTCTCTCCAACAATCCAGCCATCCATCTCCCTCCCTCCCTACTCACCCATATACTCCAGCCATCTGTCTCCCAAACCATTCACTCAGCTGTAAGTATTATTCTCCTTGTATTCACTTGATTAAAATAGTTGTATTACTATCTAGTCGGCATAGCTCCTTCATTCCATGGTCATTATAATATGTTCTTAGCGAATTTCCCATTAGGGAGTACACCATCACAGTAGGTTGCATGTATGACCTAGACCTAAGCAGAGATACACGCTGGATCTAAACAATTCAGTGCCATTTTCAGAAAAGAGCTCTATACAATGATCTCGTCCAAGTGCAATTCAATGGGAATAAATTCACCTCCCCCCCCCCTCCGTTATTTGGGACTGGACGTGGATTTAATTACACAAAATTTAAAACATTGAATTTATTATTGTATTTAAGATATACATATATGACTCAATGCAAAACTTAGTCCTATTCCTATAAAAATTTATTTATTTATTCGTTTAAAGTACCTCTATTTGCCTTAATATTATATCTGTTTAAATTCCTGTCAGGATGGAGAGGGACAGGCGATTAGTGAACAGGCTGAAATGAATTCTCCAGCTGCAGTGATTGAGGTAAAGCTCTATATATTTTCTATATTTGGGATTAATAAATGATTTCTTCATTATTGACTATTCTGAAATGCCTATTTTCTTCCTGACAGGATGAAGAAGGGGCTGCAGGGCCCAGTGGAGTGGATAGCCCTCCTCCAGCTGAGACAGAGGTAACATTTCTATCTATTTACTATAATTCATTAATCTCATATTTGCTCTGCAATACAACCTTTACTATTATATATATTTCAGAAATCGTATCCAAATCACTTACAACCTATTATGTTATGTCGAACCCAGGTCTGAATGCTATCTAGGCAAGTACTCTCCCAACTAAGTCACAGATCTGAGTGACATTTCTAAGTAGATCCTCACAGAACATTATTAGGGATGGAGTATAAAATGATTTAGCATTTGTGTTATATGTTCGAATTCTCAAATAAACACATCTTTACTCTAAGACACTTTATTAGCACGACCCCTAAACATTTACAACATACAATCTGACACTAACACAGCGTTCAACATCACAAATAGATAAATAAACATGTACTATTTACAACATCTAGCCTATGTATAATTGACTCTTTGCTCTTTACTTTTAGGCCGAGCAGATGAATACAGAGCCTGAGGGATTGGATAAGAAGCTGGTGAAGGCTGTGATAGACAATGAAGGAGAAATATTATGCAGACTAGTGGCTGGAGGAGGGGATGTGAACACTCTCTCTCCCGAAGGAGAATCCCTACTCCACTTGGCAGTAAAGGGAAGAGCGAAGGAGGCTGTCGAGGCTCTGCTGAGTCTAGGAGCAAGGCTGAATCGGAGGGATAGAGAGAGGAAGACTCCGCTGCACCGGGCCATTGAGCAGGACAGCTCAGAGCTGGTGGAAATGCTGCTCGACTCTGGAGCAAATGCAACAGTTCTACTCAAAGGTGGCCAGACTCTGCTCATGTTCGCTCTTTCCACTGGCTCATTGTCTGCTGCCAAGGCTCTGCTCTCTCGAGGGGTTCCTGTCGATCAGCTCAACAGCAATGGAGAAACAGCACTCTTTGTTGCTGTGAACCAACAACAATGGCATCTAGGAGAAGAAGCAGCTCCTCCTGGGATATCCTCATCGGAAAAGGACACTGCTGCTATCAGACTCCTCGTGGAGTACAAAGCCAACATGAATGTGAAGAATAAAGAAGGAGATACTCCAGTCCATATTGCTGCTAGAACAGCTGACTGTTCAGTCATCCAGATCCTGGTTCAGTCTGGTGCTGAGATCAATGCTAAGAATAACGAAGGTGATACTCCACTCCATATTGCTGCTAGAACAGCTGACTGCTCAGTCATCCAGATCCTGGTTCAGTCTGGTGCTGAGATCAATGCTAAGAATAATGAAGGAGATACTCCACTCCATATTGCTGCTAGAACAGCTGACTGCTCAGTCATCCAGATCCTGGTTCAGTCTGGTGCTGAGATCAATGCTAAGAATAACGAAGGAGATACTCCACTCCATATTGCTGCTAGAACAGCTGACTGCTCAGTCATCCAGATCCTGGTTCAGTCTGGTGCTGAGATCAATGCTAAGAATAACGAAGGAGATACTCCACTCCATATTGCTGCTAGAACAGCTGACTGCTCAGTCATCCAGATCCTGGTTCAGTCTGGTGCTGAGATCAATGCTACGAACAGCAAAGGTGAAACAGCTCTACATATTGCAGTGGAAGGTAACTCCCTTGCTGTAGTGGAGAAGCTAGCTACATTGCAAGCAGATATAAACTGCAAGAACAGTGCTGGGGAAGCTCCGTTGCATATTGCAGTTTCCAGAGGCTTTGTAGATATTGTTGATCTTCTTCTGGAACAGAAAGCCACTATCGAGTTGGTCAATGAGAATGGATGCACTCCACTCTATATCGCAGCAGAGAAAGGTAGAACTGAAATAGTTGAAATATTGGCTAGAGAAGGTGCGAATGTAAATCATCGTGCGAATAATGGTACTTCAGTTCTTTTTTGTCTAGCTTCCAATTCGATGGACGACTGTTTCTTTGCATTGAGAAAGCTAGGAGCAATGTTTAGTGATAAAGACTTTAAAGAAGCTGTGATAAAGGGTGATATGAAGCTGCTTGAATTGCTCAGAGAGAATGGTGGAGTCGATGTAAATGCTAGAGATAGTATTGGGAATACAGCATTGCACTGGGCAGCAGAGGCTGGGAAGGAGGCTGCAGTATCTTGGCTGCTAGACCTTGGTTTGGACATCAATGCCAAGGGTGGCTGTGATTGGACTCCCCTCCACTATGCAGCAGCTAGAGGCCACCTGCCTGTAGTCCAGCTGCTGCTAGATAGAGGAGCTGATATCAACTCTAGGAATAGGAATGGGCAGACTCCTCTATTCTGGAGCAAGCTCTACAATCATCCAGCAGTGACAGAGTTGCTGCAGCAGTCAAAGGGCCGAGTATAGAGCTGCCTCCTCTCCTCCCTTCTACCTCCCTCTCCAAGATATTTCTACTATATTGCTCAATTCATTGTCAATAACCTAAATATATATTGTTATTAACTACTGTTGCTTTTATCCCTTTCTACCAATATTTAAAAATTATACATTAAATGTTGCTCAAAACAAAAAGAAAATCGTAAAAGATCAAATATTGCTCAAAACAAATGAATAATTAACACACATCAAATGTTGCTCAAAACAAATGAATAAATAACACATCATAAGCTGCTCAAAACAAATGAATAATTAAAACATCAAATGTTGCTCAAAACAAAAGAAATCGTATTATACCAAATATTGCTCAAAATAAATGAATAAATAACACATCATAAGCTGCTCAAAACAAATGAATAATTAACACATCATAAGATGCTCAAAACAAATGAATAATTAAAACATCAAATGTTGCTCAAAACAAATGAATAATAACCAAATATTGCTCAAAACAAATGAATAAAAAACATCATAATGTGCTCAAAAACAAATGAAATAACTAAAACATCATATGTTTATCAAAACAAAAGAATTCGTATTATACCAAATATTGCTCAAAACAAATGAATAAATAACACATCATAAGCTGCTCAAAACAAATGAATAATTAAAACATCAAATGTTGCTCAAAACAAAAGAATTCGTATTATACCAAATATTGCTCCAAACAAATGAATAAATAACACATCATAAGCTGCTCAAAACAAATGAATAAATAACACATCATAAGCTGCTCAAAACAAATGAATAAATAAAAAATCAAAAGATGCTCAAAACAAATGAATAAATAACACATCATAAGCTGCTCAAAACAAATGAATAAATCAAAAAAATGATAAATAACACATCATAAGCTGCCTCAGAACAAATGAATAAATAAAACATCAAATGTTGCTCAAACAAAAGAATTCGTATTAATACCAAATATTGCTCAATAACAAATGAATAAATAACACATCATAAGCTGCTCAAACAAATGAATAATTAAAAACAAATGTTCTCAAACAAAAATTCGTAATATACCAAATATTGCTCAAAACAAATGAATAAAAACACATCATAATGGTGCTCAAAACAAATGAATAATTAAAACATCAATGTTGCTCAAAACAAAAGAATTCGTATTATACCACCAAATATATTGCTCAAAACAAATGAATAAATAAACATCATAAGCTGCTCAAAACAAATGAATAATTTACACATCAAATGTTGCTCAAACAAAAGAATTGATTATACCAAATATTGCTCAAAACAAATGAATAATTAACACATCATAAGATGCTCAAAACAAATGAATAATTAAAACATCAAATGTTGCTCAAACAAAAGAATTGTATTATACCAAATACTGCTCAAAACAAATGAATAAATAACACATCATAAGCTGCTCAAAACAAATGAATAATTAAACATCTCAAATGTTGCTTAAAACAAAAGAATTCGTATTATACCAAATATTGCTCCAAACAAATGAATAAATAACACATCATAAGCTGCTCAAAACAAATGAATAAATAACACATCATAAGCTGCTCAAAACAAATGAATAATTAAAACATCAAATGTTGCTTAAAACAAATGAATTCGTATTATACCAAATATTGCTCCAAACAAATGAATAAATAACACATCATAAGCTGCTCAAAACAAATGAATAAATAAAACATCAAATGTTGCTCATAACAAAAGAAATCGTACTATACCAAATATTGCTCAAAACAAATGAATAATAACACATCATACGCTGCTCAAAACAAATGAATAACTAAAACATCAAATGTTTGCTGCTGATAAACAAAAGAATTCGTTCATATACCAAATGATTGCTCAAAACAAAATGAAATAAATAACACATCATATTGCTCAAAACCAAATGAATAATTACAACCATCAAATGTTGCTCAAAACAAAAGAATTCGTACTAAAACAACAATAATGCTCAAAACAAATGAATAAATAACAACATCATAAGCTGCTCAAAACAACTGAATAACTAAACACATCAAATATTCCAATTTCGTATTATACCAAATATTTCTCCAAAACAACATTGGAATAAAATAACACATCATATTGAACGCTGCTCAAAACAAATGAATAAATTCTAACATCAAATGTTGCCTCAAAACAAAAGAATTCGTATTATACCAAATATTGCTCAAAACAAATGAATTCGTAAAAACCAACATCATAAAGCTGCTCAAAACACAATGAATAACTAAAACATTCAATGTTGGCTCCAAAACAAAAGAATTCGTAAACACATAACCCCAATATTGTCCCCCCCCCCTCCAAAAACAAATGATTAACAATAACAACATCTTAATAAGCTGCTCAAAACAATGATAATTAACCCCTTACAAATCAAATATTGCTCAAAACAAATGAATAAATAACAACATCATACGCTGACTTAAAACAAATGAATAATTTAAAACATCAAATGTTGCTCCAAACAAAAAGAATTCGTATTATACCAAATATTGCTCAAAACAAATGAATAAATAACACATCATAAGCTGCTCAAAACAAATGAAATAATTAAAACATCAAATTTTGCTCAATACAAAAGAATTTGTATAAAAAAAAAAAAAAAAAAAAAAAAAAAAAAAAAAAAAAATTACCAAATATGGCCTCCCCCCCCCCCCAACCACCATGAATAAATAACACATCATGAGCTGCTCAAAACAAATGAATAACTAAAACATCAAATATTGCTCAAAACAAATGAATTCGTATAATAACACTTCATACGCTGCTCAAAAACAAATGAATAACTAAAACATCAAAATGTTATCAAAACAAAAGAATAACTAAAACATCAAATGTTGCTCAAAACAAAAGAATTCTCCCCCACCCCCCCCCCCCCCCACCCCCCCCCCCCCCCACCCCCCCCCCCCCCCACCCCCCCCCCCCCCCACCCCCCCCCCCCCCCACCCCCCCCCCCCCCCACCCCCCCCCCCCCCCACCCCCCCCCCCCCCCACCCCCCCCCCCCCCCACCCCCCCCCCCCCCCACCCCCCCCCCCCCCCACCCCCCCCCCCCCCCACCCCCCCCCCCCCCCACCCCCCCCCCCCCCCACCCCCCCCCCCCCCCACCCCCCCCCCCCCCCACCCCCCCCCCCCCCCACCCCCCCCCCCCCCCACCCCCCCCCCCCCCCACCCCCCCCCCCCCCCACCCCCCCCCCCCCCCACCCCCCCCCCCCCCCACCCCCCCCCCCCCCCACCCCCCCCCCCCCCCACCCCCCCCCCCCCCCACCCCCCCCCCCCCCCACCCCCCCCCCCCCCCACCCCCCCCCCCCCCCACCCCCCCCCCCCCCCACCCCCCCCCCCCCCCACCCCCCCCCCCCCAAGTAAAATAATTGAATGCATTAAATATTTGCACTCAAAGTTAGATAAATTCACACAATTATAAGATTGACTCCAAATTTATTTTTGGCCAGTGATCTTTGATGAGTATATTACTAATTATATTCTAAACTACTGAGCTTCCTTCATTCCTGAGATAGGAGTTCCAGAACTTTAATTATTCAGTTTATTGAGAAGAAAAGACTAAAATTATAAAAATGGTGGGCCCTACATTTTCAGAAGGTTGAGACATCTTATTCCAATAAGCCTATTTATTGCATAAAGTGAATAATTTTTCTCTTTTTAAAATTAATAACTCTGAAAACATTGAATAAACATCAGCCCTTGCTACAACCCATTTAACAGTTTGTATAGCAAAAAGATTTAGGCATTAATCACATTTTCTCCATTATTATCTTTCATAATGTTTTTTATTAATAAACCTTACAGATTTAAAATATGATTTAGAATCTTAATTCATCGCATACAGTTAACTATATGATAACAAAGATGAGTAATAATGATAACCCACTATAACTAGTTTAATTCAAAATGTTTCAAATAAACATATAATATATAATTATATTTACAAAAGAATCGTTAAAACTATTTGCCCAGTTGTAATCAAGCTAATGTAATCCTTAATTTATCACTGACATTTCAATGAATCATGACAATAATTGAAGTTATGAAGTTCAATTTTGGATCTTTGTATTTTTATTACATATTTGAATAATAGATTCAAAAACCTATGACTGAGATCTAGTATCATTTGTATTAATTAATGTTTATTTGACTTTTTTAACCCTAGATAACAACCCTTGGTCATTTAGATGGAAAGCCCTCATCAATTTTTTTAATAGCAGGAAACTTTCATGTACTCTAGGCTGCTAGTGTCTATGCATTTCACCACAATGCATGTTACCTACGAGAAGATACGAAGTGTCTCTTGCCTCATGCTTCTGACTCTTGCTCTTTCTGAAAATTAAATTGTTGATTCGACAAATATACTATTGCAAATATACTGTCTCCGTAGATGAGATGAGTGTGTTGTAATAATAAGTTTAGGCGAATATTCAGATTTATAATTTTCAGAAAAATGGGTTCTCTAAAATGAAAGAAATTAGTGGCAGATAATGAAGTTGCTAAGGGATGAAAGATGCCTCATGAGATTCTGGGCTTCAAGGGATGTTGCCCGTTCAACATGTACTTACCTTCTAAACCAAGTAAATATGGGATTAAAATTATAATAGTCCCAGTTGTTAGTAGCAAATTCTTGTTCAATGCAGTGCCTTAATTTTCTTAGTGAAAGAATTTCAAAAATAAAGAAAAAGAATATTTACTACTTGGAATATCTATTTCATTCATTACCTTCCTCCCCGCAAAAAAAAATGATAAATTCTACCTACAAATAATAAAGTAAAACGTACAATTAAAAAATATTTATATATTTGTCAATAGGCCATTTCTCTTTGTTTTGATTTTTCTTTGATAATGTTGAAATAAGGACAGTTCCTCATTCCAATAGTACTTATAATGTGGCTTCCTGAGTTAATAATCATTGATGGGCCAAAATAAATATGCTTAATCATTAAATATAAACATTGAATAGATGGAAGTGCATTATGTAACTTTTAAATAAATTGAAGCCCAAAACGTGTCTTTGGCTTAATATTTTGACAAGACTCTAGAGGAACCATAAAACTCTTTCTCAAATGATGCTACTTGAGAGTAGAACCCACTATTTTATTGACATGTTTGTGCAATTATTAAATATTTTTTAAGAATAATATAGGAACTCTGTGAAAAAGAAAAAAAAATACTACTCATTTATTTGTATATAAAATAAATAATTTTCTTTTTCTTAAGGTTTCTTTAGATTAGTTCAGCAATATTTACTGCTTAAATTGTATTTTGTGTATTGTTCAATCAAATGTATTAAAGATTTTACTATTCAATTGGTTATGTAAATTTTTCCAAAATACAATGCCTAATGGATTTTTCTTAATCATTTTCATCAAAATAACATGATTGGATAGCATCTTTTGGATGACAGTACGGGGTTGTTATATAGGGTTAAAGTGACTAATGAGAATTCTATTTACTTACAGTAATATTAATAATATATAATAAACCTATAAATTACACATAAAGGAATTTACATATATATATATATATATATATATATATATATATATATATATATATGTATATATATATATATATATATATATATTGATGACTTCTTCTACCCCAGACTTCCTCTGTATTAGAGTGAGTGTTCAGACTGAAGTGACAGCGGCATATTGCTGTGGGTGGATGAACCGTGAGGCAAGGAGAGTCCGATTGAACTCACCTCTGTCTGTGGTCGGTATGGTTGAAGTGATGACTATATGAGAAAGGGCTTTGTGAGGAGCAGTCTTGGAGGCAAGCCAGAGCCGGAGCTCCTGAGGGCTGGGAGGCTTGTAGGGGTCAGAGGCTATTACAGCAGCGACCAGCGATGACCCAGCCTGGAAGACAGCAGCTACAGCGACTTGCTCGTGACCTTGCAGAACCCTCTCCAGCTCTACGGGCCATACTCCCAGTCCGTCGACTGTAAGGCCAGCTGCTTTCGTAAGGTAAAATGTACCTGTAAACAAAAATAAAAACAGCCTATATAATTCGATTTTACTAGAAAATTTCTCTTAAACAATTAAGACTTAATGCACTATATATATATATATATATATATATATATATATATATATATATATATATATATATATATATCCCTTAATCAGACAAAAGTGAATTGGGATGATAAATTTTGTTTTCCTTGTTTTTTGTGCCTTAAAATGGGCTCATACATCACAGTGGATACTAATTTAATATTCCTTCTTTTTTTTTTCATAATTTTCCTGGAAATTCCAGGGATGTATGATAGTTCATACATTGTCCGGTTTCAGGGCTTTTTACTAATCTCAGGAAATTCCAGGAATGTATGATAGCTCATACATTATTTGGTTCCCGGGCAAGTACTAAATGCTTTAATTGGGCACATTTAATGAATAATGTTTAGGAGGTATTGCTTTATTTTCTAAATTAAAAGAAGAATAAAACTGGCTTATACATAAAAAGATAAAATAGTAATGTATAATTATTTATTTTCTAAAAAGGAACATTTTGAACACTAAATTTTTACTTGAACACTAACAATTATTCAAATACAATAATATAACTTATTATTCTTATAAAATTATTAAATATAACTTATTATTCTAATACAATAATATAAAAATTTGAAACACACTGCAATTTTTTAAATTCTAAAACTAAATTACCAAAACACCAAAGAATTATTAGATAGCAAAGGAAAAACTGAATACATATTATCTTCTCTCTCTTGAACAAGGTGAAATAAAGGAAGATAATGAGTAGGAATACGAAACCAACCATGAATCCCATTCAAATAAATTCAACAAGTGATCACGAATGGAATTCTTTAAAACAATTTCTTTGTCGCGTGAAACACAATCTAACGCAACATTTGTCACAGGAGACTGTAGTTTGTCCTTTTTGACAGTTGCGACAGCGACCACTGATAGTGCTGTCAGTAAAAACAGGCAAATGAGCGATGTCATATTTTCTTACTGCCTCTGGAACCATCTGCGTTGGTGTTGATCTTTGTTTTTTCCCTTGAGAGTTCCTGTTGATCTTTTTTCGTTTGTACTGTAACAGGGAGGCAGCCAATTGGGTTCGAAACTCTTTCAGAGTCAAATTATCTTTGGTTTTGTTGAATTTCCGCCTATATAACAGCCAGTTTTCAATTTCAAAAGGCACGTTTTCAGGGAATGGCAAGTTTTCATCGAATGTCTTGGAGCAACTTGTCGCATGACCTTCCTCATCATCAGATAATGCAGGATCTTTTGGCACCAGGGAGAGAATGTAGGCACCCCTTGATGTTCTGGGGTACACATTCTGCATTCATGGGCTAAAAATATGAATAATTAAAACTAACTTAGTAATAAACTAGGTCCACCATGTTGGACAATGTATGATAGATCATACAACTATCAAAAACAGTGGACCAGACAATGTATGATTAGACATACATACTATTTACAGTTGATATCAAATTACCTAAAGAAAATCAGGCTTCGGAAGTACTTGAAAATGAACAAGTAATCTTCAAAGAATATGCTAAATAAAAGATTAAAGTAAAAATCTTAATAAAATCAGTAAAAACAAGGGTGAACTTAGGTGCTCTTAGTAGTTGCCATGTAGTTCTCTTGGGTACTGAGACACATGCAATTTTACTGTTATAAATGTGAACTATTGCCAACCATTCTCAAAAAATTCCTTTTAAATCAACCAACAACAATTTCTAGGATTGAAAAAAATCTTTTTGGGAGCCGCTCCAAGGATTATGTTTAAAAAAAACACACATAATAAAATCATGTGTGTTGTGTCATACATTGTCTGATTAAGGGATATATATATATATATATATATATATATATATATATATATATATATATACACATCATGAACTAAAGGCTAGACCTATTCATTTTACTATAAATCATTTTACTGCCATCCTTCTTCAGTAACCACCCCTCATTTTTGTCATCTACTATGTAGGTTCTATAGCGCTCCCCCCCCCCGTCCCAGTGCATCAATTACAGGCATTAACAAACTCGATCTTTAGTTTTGTATGAGACGCAACAGCAGTCTATATATTTGTTTCCTTCCTATAGTAACCCTATAAGAATGCCATTTATTTTTTTTGTCTGCATGTCCCATGCTTGTGAGCATATCACATGCATTTGTAGTATATTACATATAATTTACTTATAAAGTATTTCAAAAGTACAAGTTGGATATAAAGAATTAACAATAGTAGCATATAATAAGAAGGTTATTAGTCTTGAATAAGAAAAAATAAAAAAAGACTTATTGATAATCCTTAAATATTTTAAGTACAGTTATTGTATCAGCCATAATAAGTATTGAACTTATTAATGTATTAAACTCATATTCTGAAAATATTTTAAAAGCATTATTATATTTTTAAAAATTACTTGTCTTCTTACCCTGGAAATTTGTTCAACGTCTTGTTTTAGTTGTTGTCGTTTGTTAGTCAATGGTCTGCAATTGTATATTAAGTGTTAACTTGTTTGTGGAGTTGTGTAATCACAAGGGCAAGTATTGTTGTCTTTTATGTTGAACCGTTGGTAGTAAGAATTTAGTGAGCCAAGTCCTGTTACTAATTGTGTAATGTAGAAGTCTATCCTTATGTATTTGCTGTTGAAATATGTGTTAACGTTTGGAATGAAAAGTTTTAAATGTTGTCCTTTATTAGTTACAGTCCATTGTTGTTGCCACTTTTCAATTAGATTATTTTTTAACATATATTTTACATTGGCTTTGGAGATTTTATTGTGACATTCTGGTAATTCGGAATCTTTTGAAGCAGCCCCTTATCAGCTCTATCGGCTAATTCATTTCCATGATCAGAACAGGCTTTAACCCTTGAAAAATATATGTTAATATGATTTAATAAGGTCTCTGATTTGTGTTGTTAACGGGACATAGGTTGTACTGTTCTTTAGTTTTTGTATCGTTACTCTACTGTCAGTGTATATACAAAGTGTATTATGTTGTGTATGTTCAGTTTGTATTTTTTGTAAGGTTTTCAGTATAGTATATTGTTCTGCTTGAATGTCTGTGCAGTTGTGTCCCAGTCTAAATTTATGTATCTCTGTCAATTCCTGATCAATGAGTATTACACATGCGCAGCCTACATTTTCCCCATCTTTACTCCCATCTGTATCATATTTCAGTTTTAAAAGGAATATTTCCTTGATACATTAATATATTTGAAAAGTCGCCAGGGTGATACCTACTTTTGTATTCCAACTCTGGTTCAACTAATTCAGCTTTAATATCATTTGAATTCATAGACTTTTTAACCCTTTAATTGTCAAAGCCACTATAGTTGCTTGATCCAGGCTACTATAGTGGTTTGCACAATTAAAGGGTTAATGAAGTTATATTGATCAACAAAAGTATGCGTTAATAAACCAATGGGGACTATTTTAGCTAGAACACAGGCTGCACCTTTACGAAACTGTTTTAAAACCATTTATAACTTCGATTGCCATCAGTATTTGTACCCGTTGTAATTCCTTTAAGTTTAAGTGGTGTTTGTTAAGTGTAGTTTTAAATGTTGTCCTTTATTATTTACAGTCCATTGTTGTTCCCACTTTTCAATTAGATGAGTTTTTAAAGTATATTTTACATGGGCTATGGAGAACCTTCTTCAGAACAGGGAGATAAGTTTATATACATTAAGATGGTCCCACCATACTAACTTAACTATTTTGCTCTGAAGAAGGATGCCAATGGTGACCGAAACTCTCATCTTGTGACTGGTTTAGCACTTCTCTAGCACTATCCTTTACGTCAAATTTTAATTAATTTGTTTAGTACCTTCGGGATCATAGTAGCCACTGTCTCCTGTCGGGAGCCAGTTGTGCTCACTGCCGAACTGTGGTCCTCTCACCCATATCTCTCCCTCGGACATAACTCCCACTTCGCCACCTCCGGCAGTCACTCTAGCTTCTGTCCCAGGAACTGGTTGTCCTAGTCTGCTCCTGTCCTCTTGGGCTGGCTGAGAGAACACCACTGGTCCTTCTGGGGGCCCGTAGTGCTGCATTACCCTTCCTTCAAAAACAAAAATACTTATGTTTTAATCATAGCTACAAATATATAGCACTCCTAGCTACAAATATTAAAATATTTAGAATTCCTAGCTACAAATATTTAGCACTCCTAGCTACAAATATTAAAATATTTAGACTTCCTAGCTACAAATATTTAGCACTCCTAGCTACAAAAATATAGTAATCCCTACTAAAATATTTAGTGTTCCTAGCTACAAATATTTAGTGCTCCTAGCTACAAATATATAGTATTCCCTACTAAAATATTTAGTGTTCCTAGCTACAAATATTTAGTGCTCCTAGCTACAAATATATAGTATTCCCTACTAAAATATTTAGACTTCCAAGCTACAAATATTTTGCACTCCCTAGAAAAATATTTAGTGTTCTTAGCCAACAAATATTTAGTGCTCCTAGCTACAAATATATAGTAATCCCTACTAAAATATTTAGTGTTCCTAGCTACAAATATTTAGTGTTCCTAGCTCCAAATATATAGTATTCCCTACTAAAATATTTAGAGTTCCAAGCTACAAATATTTTGCATTCCCTACAAAAATATTTAGTGTTTTTAGCCAACAAATATTTAGTGCTCCTAGCTACAAATATATAGCAATCCCTACTAAAATATGTAGTGTTCCTAGCTACAAATATATAGCAATCCCTACTAAAATATGTAGTGTTCCTAGCTACAAATATTTTGCATTCCCTACAAAAATATTTAGTGTTTTTAGCCAACAAATATATAGAGCTCCAAGCTACAAATATATAGCAAGCCCTACTAAAATATTTAGTGTTCCTAGCTCCAAATATATAGTGCTCCTAGCTCCAAATATATAGTATTCCTTACTAAAATATTTAGAGTTCCAAGCTACAAATATTTTGCATTCCCTACAAAAATATTTAGTGTTCTTAGCCAACAAATATTTAGTGCTCCTAGCTACAAATATATAGCAATCCCTACTAAAATATGTAGTGTTCCTAGCTACAAATATTTTGCAAATATTTAGTGCTCCTAGCTACAAATATATAGTATTCCCTACTAAAATATTTAGAGTTCCAAGCTACAAATATTTTGCATTCCCTACAAAAATATTTAGTGTTCTTAGCCAACAAATATTTAGCACTCCTAGCTCCAAATATATAGTATTCCCTACTGAAATATTTAGAGTTCCAAGCTACAAATATTTTGCATTCCCTACAAAAATATTTAGTGTTTTTAGCCAACAAATATTTAGTGCTCCTAGCTACAAATATATAGTAATCCCTACTAAAATATGTAGTGTTCCTAGCTACAAATATTTTGCATTCCCTACAAAAATATTTAGTGTTTTTAGCCAACAAATATTTAGTGCTCCTAGCTACAAATATATAGTATTCCCTACTAAAATATTTAGAGTTCCAAGCTACAAATATTTTGCATTCCCTACAAAAATATTTAGTGTAGATCCTAGCTACAAAATATATTAGTTCCCTACTAAAATATGTAGTGTTCCTAGCTACAAATATTTTGCATTCCCTACAAAAATATTTAGTGTTTTTAGCCAACAAATATTTAGTGCTCCTAGCTACAAATATATAGTAATCCCTACTAAAATATTTTGTGTTCCTAGCTACAAATATTTAGTGTTCCAAGCTGCAAATATTTAGCATTCCCTACTAAAATATATAGTGTTCATAGCTACATATATATAGTATTCCCTACTAAAATATTTAATGTTCATAGTTTGAAACATTTAGCATTTAACAGTTTTGTTCTAAATTTAAGCTTTTGTGATCTATTTCTTTTTTGTTTTCCATTCCTGTTGTGTGTTCTGTTTCTAATTGTTCGCCATTTCTGTTTTTGTGTTTTCTTTCTGTTGTTGTTCCTTTCCTGTTTTGTGTTCCTTATCTGTTTTGTGTGATTTTCTGCTTTGTGTTCCTTATCTGTTTTGTGTTCCTTATCTGTTTTGTGTGATTTTCTGCTTTGTGTTCCTTATCTGTTTTCTGTGATTTTCTGTTTTGTGTTCCTTATCTGTTTTGTGTGATTTTCTGCTTTGTGTTCCTTATCTGTTTTGTGTGATTTTCTGCTTTGTGTTCCTTATCTGTTTTGTGTGATTTTCTGCTTTGTGTTCCTTATCTGTTTTGTGTGATTTTCTGCTTTGTGCTCCTTATCTATTTTGTGTTCCTTATCTGTTTTGTGTGATTTTCTGCTTTGTGTTCCTTATCTGTTTTGTGTGATTTTCTGCTTTGTGTTCCTTATCTGTTTTGTGTGATTTTCTGCTTTGTGTTCCTTATCTGTTTTGTGTGATTTTCTGCTTTGTGTTCCTTATCTGTTTTGTGTGATTTTCTGCTTTGTGTTCCTTATCTGTTTTCTGTGATTTTCAGTTTTGTGTTCCTTATCTGTTTTGTGTGATTTTCTGCTTTGTGTTCCTTATCTGTTTTGTGTGATTTTCTGGTTTTTGTTCCTTATCTGTTTTGTGTTATTTTATGCTTTGTGTGATTGTGTTCCTTATCTGTTTTGTGTTTTTGTTTTTGTGTTTTCTTGTGTGATTTTCTGCTTTGTGTTCCATATCTGTTTTGTGTGATTTTCTGCTTTGTGTTCCCTATCTGTTTTGTGTGATTTTCTGCTTTGTGTTCCATATCTGTTTTGTGTGATTTTCTGCTTTGTGTTCCTTATCTGTTTTGTGTGATTTTCTGCTTTGTGTTCCTTATCTGTTTTGTGTGATTTTCTGCTTTGTGTTCCTTATCTGTTTTGTGTGATTTTCTGCTTTGTGTTCCTTATCTGCATTTTGTTCCTTTTCTGTTTTGTGTTTCATTTTCTGTTTTGTGTTCCTTTTCTGTTTTTGTGTTCCACTACTGTATAGTTAAAGTTCGTTGTTTTTATTTTGTTATTTTTTTCTTCGTGTTTTTGATGTTTATTTTTTTTAACTTATAAATATTTTCTTTTGAGCAACATCGCCATTGCTGCGAAGCTCCAAGTAAATAAATAAATGAGAGTGGGGGAAGATTTCTTATAACCTTTTGTATTTATTCGCTTAATATTCAGGGCGGTGATGTGTTAGAAGTATGTAGGTTTATCTATTATTAAACTTCACTAGGGAAATATGCTTCGTTAGCGCAAAATCTGCGTGACGGGCTTTGTATTTGATTAGCGCCCCGTCAGTATTTACCTTCCAGCTCGGGCGGAAGATTCTTGAGAGAGCCGTTGCTTAGGAGACCTGCTACAGTGACTGCCCTGAGACTGTCTGGCGGTGATTGGAGTTGCTGTATGCTGCTGGGTATGAGTGCTGCTACTGTAGGCTGATACTGGCGCAGCACTCTGCTCAGATCTCCTTTGGGGGGGATCAGCACCAGCTCAGCACCACCTGCCAGACCTGACAGCACGCCCTGGCTCAGCCCGTACCTGCCAACAGACACCACTTCCGTTATTACTAGTCCAGGAAATAGACAAGGGTAGTCACGAAGCAGATTTCGCAACTTGAAGTTTTACAATACACAAAACTCCTTAATAGTAACAGTAGTAGTAACGAGTCTCTAAACCAATTTCACGAGAGCCCAACAGTTACGGTAACGGCCGAACTTCGGGGGAGTCACGAAAAGAACCAACATCAGCCGATCTCATCTCGTCAGATGTCCGCGCACATTTAATATAAAAGGAAATATCTCGGTTAATACTCAAGATAGAGAATAAACGTACGTAAGAATATTTATAGTAAATTTCATTTGCAATAAGATTGGTTCTGTACAAATTTTCGATCCGACGTATAGTAACGGAGATATTTCTAATTTTCGAAATCCCCCCTCTAAACCCCCCTACCACTCATCCGATTTAAGCCATTAACGAACTTGATCTGGTTTTTACGTAAAATGATTAAATACTTAGATAGTAACGATTAAACAAAAATTGCGACCGCTAGAGTGTTAACAGATATATATATATATATATATATATATATATATATATATATATATATACTAGCTCAGATACCCGGCTTCGCCCGGGAATTGATTTGAGTCTGAATGGTGATGGTATTTTTTTGGCAAGGCACAATATTTTGACATTTACCCGTCCCAGTGTTTAGGGTTAATACCCATTGTTGGCATTTGTTAATAATAAAATTAATTTTTTATGTAAGACGTCACTGTCCTCCATATTATCATATTTCCCGTCTCCTGTGCATAGATTTGAATTATTAAGGACAAAATATTAACATAGATTTCAATTAATTTTTCTAGGCGAGGTACCTGGGAGTTCATGATGGAAAGAATTGTTGAGCATATCAATCTTTCTACCCAAATTACTTGCTTCATAAATTGTTCCCAAAAGAATGTATAAAACAAAAGTTACTCTAAATACCAAAGTAAACAAATTTGGTTATGTGCATCTTTGTCGAAAAACAAATAGACAATTAAAAATCGTGAATTTTTATTTCAGGCCTCCCTTATAACCCCCACTCCCGTTCTAACCTAAAACGTTTAATATAGCTTATAATCATGGAAGAATTAATGCTAATTGACATAGCGAGTTTTTTAAGTTCGGTTTAATCGTTAGCGCCCAATGAAATAGTTGACTCCCGCTTTAGTTTATAGTGTGTATCTTGTTTATACTTTGTTAAAAGACAAAAATGAATATCACAAAAGTTACTCTAAATAACAAAATAAACAACTTTTATCATGTTCAAATTTGCCGAAAAAAGAATAGAAAACGAAATACCGCTATTTTAAATTCAGGCCTCCCTTACAACCCCCACTCCCGCCCGTCCCTAAAAATGTTGGTATGGCTTGTTATAATGAGAGCGTTAGTGCTTATACATATACCGAGTTTTATTTATTTCGGTTGGGTCTTTTGGCCCAAATAAAATTGTTCACTTCCGCTATAGGTTTTAGCGTATATCTCGTTTATAATTCGGTATACAAAAAAAAATGTATATAACAAAAGTTACTTTAAATAACAAAATAAACAACTTTTGTTATGTTTATATTTGCCGAAAAACCAATAGGAATCGAAATATCGCTATTTTTAATTTCAGGCTTCCCTTATAACCCCCACTCCTGTTCGTCTCAGAGGATATTAATATAGCCTAAAGTCTAAGTTGGGTTAGTAGTAATATACATACCAAGTTTCATAAAATTCGGTTCAGCCGTTTTTGCGTGAAAAGGTAACAAACAAACAAACAAACAAACAGACACCAAAGAAAGAAAAAACAGTTATGGTGTCTATGACATGTAAAACGAAAAGTTATCGTGAAATTTCGCGAAAAAAATCAATGTACAGACAGAGGTTACAATTATATATATATATATATATATATATATATATATATATATATATATATATATATATATATATATATATATATATAGTTTTGAAGGGACCATATTATCGTCATCTCATCTCCTGGGTAGGATCAAAGGACATTTGAGGAAATTTTTCGAAACTCGCGTCATGAGTACGACCTCAATAGCTCATTTCCCTTGGGGGAAATCTGCTAAAAAGCCCGTCACGCAAGGGCTGCGCCAACGGAGCAGATCGTCCACGCGAAGGTTTACAATAGATAAATATGCATACTGGTAAAATGTAACAACGCCCTGAATACGAAGTGAGTAAATTCAAACAATAATGAGAAATCTTTCCCTTCCCAACGAGAAGCGTCTGAAACGTAAACTAACAGATCTGCCAACGTCTCACCGGAAAGAATAGCAAAGGAATGAATGAATAAGAATCATTTTTATCTCTATCACTCAAATTTTAGTAGTCCAAAAACTTAAGAAGGGTGGAGGGGTCAACATGACATATTTGCATTCCCTGTAAGGGAAATCAGCTATTGAGGTCGTACTCATGAAGCGATTTTCGAAATTTATCTTCAAATATCCATTGATCCTATCTAGGAGATAACGAAAATGAGGCCCGTTCAAAACTGTATATATATACTGAATTCGGACCAGGGTGAGGGAGGACTTAGAGGGGAGGAATTTCGAAGATTCGAAATATCTCAGTTACTATACGTCGTAATGAAAAATTGTATAGAACCAATCTTAATGCAAATTAAATTTTCTATAAATATTATTGTATAATCTATATATATTTTCCGTATAATGAGTATTAACCGAGATATTTGGATTTTATAGTTTCACGCTTTCAGTAAACCCCCACTCCTACTTGTGTCAAATAAATAATAAGCTGTTATATAATGAACCTCTCCATTGCAAGATTACATACCAAATATTGTTTTCAAGAAAGCTTTATTATACGAGATACAAACAAATAGATTCTGTTGACCGCCTTCTTTTGTTCTTGAATTACTAAAATCTGAGTGATTGAAATAGAAATTATCCTGATTCATTTCAAATTACTCCTCTAGATGTAGTAAATAGTTTTCAATAAAATTAAAATATTATATTCAGATATATTTCATTAATTGTTCATCTTTCCGGTCTAGAATAATTCTATCTATTCAGCTCTGCGAAGTTGGCTGCCTTGCTTGTTTACAATTCAGACGCTTTTCTTTGAAAATATTAGCAGATTTCTCTTAAGGGAAATCAGCTATTGAGGTCGTACTCATGACCCGATTTTCGAAAAATGTCTTCAAATGTCCATCTATGCTTCCTAGGAGATAACGGAAATGAGGTCCGTTCAAAATTATATATATATATATATATATACATATTAGCTAGGGTACCCGGCTTCCCTCGGGAATTCTTTTGAAGTTTAATGATGATGGTATTTCTTTTGGCGAGCCTTTACGATCAAAAAATAGTATAGAACCAATCTGATTGCAAATTAAATTTACTATAAATATTGTTAAATACATTTATTCTCTATCTTGAATATTAACCAAGATATTTGCATTTGTATTAAGTGTGTGCGCTGCTATTGTCGGAAGTTTCCGGATTAGTTCGGTCGTTTCCGTAACTGTTCGGCACTCATGAAACCCAACCTTTCTCCGTTCTTGTCTTCTAACCTTTTACTTTGTGAGATATATTCAAATACGTTCAGCTGACCCCTCCCCCCCCTACCTATTCTTTATTTCTTGGACTATTAAAATTATAAATTATTTTGATTCATTATAAATTGCAGTACTACATATAGCATTACTCACGGTGGTGTTAAGTGTTAGCAGTATGTAGGTTTATCTATTATTAAAGTTCAAGTGGGAAATCTGCTTAGTTGACGCAGCCCCTGCGTGATGGACTTTTAGCAGATTTCCTCTAAGGGAAATCAGGTATTGAGGTTGTACTCATGACGGAATTTTCAAAATTTTTCTTCAAATGTCCTTCGATCCTACCTAGTAGATGACGAAAATGTGGTCCTTTCAAAAGTGTGTATATATATATATATATATATATATATATATATATATATATATATATATTATTTATTTGTCTGTTACCGCTCTAGCGGTCGCAATTTTTGTTTGATCGTTACCAAACTCAATATTTAGTCGTTTTATGTAAAAAGAAAGATCAAGTTCGTTAACGGCTGAAATCGGACCAGTGGGAGGGGGGGGTTTAGAGGGGAGGATTTTCGATAATTCGAAATATCTCCGTTACTATACGTCGGATCGAAACATTGTACAGAATCAAACTTATTACAAATTAAATTTACTATAAATATTGTTATATACATTTATTCTCTATCTTGAATATTAACCGAGATATTGCATTTTTATTAAATCTGGGCGGCTAACGGACAAAGTGACTTTCCCGCCAAAAGCTAGTTCGGCCGTTTCATTAACTGCTCGGCTCTCGTGAAATTTCTCTATTGTATAACTTCACGTGGGAAATCTGCTTAGTTTACGCAGCCCCTGCGTGACGGACTTTTATTAATTTGTATAACTGACTGAATGATTTCTTATTACCGTTTGTATTTATTACCTTTACCATTTACGGTGGTGTATTTCAGAATGCATGAGACACTGTTAGTCAAATATTGATCAGTACATGTTATTACAATTGGATCAACAGTATATACAATTCAAATTAAGAACGCCTGATCTTTTTTCATGAACCAAACAGGATGTGAGTGACCAGGAACTATGCAAATACACAGGTGATAACGCTTATCAGTTCATTTCTAACGGAGAGCTTTCTCTATCAATGCCAAGCTTGCTACGGCCCGTCTTTATCGTCACCGAAGACGGGCAATGGCGATAAAAGTCCGTCACGCAGGGGCTGCGTAAACTAATCAGATTTCCCTCGTGAACTGTAATAATAGATAAACCTACATACTGCTAAAGCAAGACCACACTGAATATTAAGTGAATAAAATAAATACAAACGGTAATAATAAATATTTCCCCTCCTGGCGGGAAGCGTTAAAAATGTAAACAAATAGGTCTGCCAACGGCCCACCGGAAAGAAAAACAATAACTGAAACATATCATAATATAACATATTAATTTTATTGAAAACTGTGAACGATATATAGTACTGTAATTTATAATGAATCAGACTAACTTTGGCCTCAATCACTCAAATTTTAGCAGATTTCCATAAGAGAAATCAGCTATTGAGGTTGTACTCATGAGGCGAGTTTTGAAAAATTTCCTCAAATGTCCATCGATCCTACCCAGGAGATGACGAAAGAAAATGAGGACCGTTCATAGTTAAGTTTATATATATGTATATATGTATATATATATATATATATATATATATATATATATGTGTGTGTTAACGCTCTAGCGATCGCAGTTATTGTTTGATCGTTACCAAACCACATTTAATCGATTATATAAATAGAGAGATCAAGTTCGTTAATGGAATTTTGAAAATTCGAAATATCTCCGTTACTATAAGACGAATCGAAATATAGAACCAATCTTATTGCAAATTAAATTATCTATAAATACTGTTCTATACATATTTCCTGTAGCTGGAATATTAACCTAGATATTAGTTTTCAGCCTTCATAAAACCCCCATTTCTACTCATGTTAAACTAACAATGCTCGGTTATGTAATAAACCACATTATTTGAAGCTAAAATACCAAATATTGTTTTCAAGAGACCTTTATTATACGAGATACATGCAAATATGTTCTGGTGACCCCCCCCCCCCTTCTTAAGCTTTTGGACTACTTAAATTCGATTGATTGAAATAAAAATTATTCTCATTCATAGCACATTACAGTACTAGATATAGTAAATAGTTTTCAATCAAATTAATATGCTATAATCTATATATATATATATATATATATATATATATATATATATATATATCTCTATATATATATAAAATTGTAACCTCTGTCTGTACATTGATTTTTTTCGCGAAATTTCACGATAACTTTTCGTTTCACAAATCATAGACACCATAACTGCATTTTGTTTCTTTCGTGTATGTTTGTTTGTTTGTTTGTTACCTTTTCACGCATAAACGGCTGAACCGAATTTTATGAAACTTGGTATGTATATTACTATTAGCCCAACTTAGACTTTAGGCTATATTAATATTCTCTGAGACGAACATATTTCGTTTCGTATTGGATTTTCGTCAAATATGAACTAAACAAAAGTTGTTCATGTTGTTATTTAGAGTAACTTTTGTTATATGCACTTTTGCCGTATACGGAAGTATAAATGAGTTATACGCTAAAAACTATAGCGGGAGTCCACAATTTTATTTGGCACAAAAGACTCAACCGAACTAAACCAAACTCGGTATGTGAATTAGCACTAACGCTTTCCTTATAATAAGCCATACTAACATTTCTAGGGACGGGCAGGAGGGGGGGTTATAAGGGAGGTCTGAAATTAAAAATAGTGATTTCCTATGGGGGTTTCGGCAAATATGCACATAACAAAAGTTGTTTATTTTGTTATTTAGAGAAATTTGCTCAACACGGGGGCTCAACGGGAAATATGACAATATCCAGGACAGTGAAGTCTTACATAAAAAAATAATTTTATTATTAACAAATCCACAGAAATGACGGGTGTTAACCCTAAACACTGGGACGGGTAAATGTCAAAATATTGTGCAAAGTAAAGCCTTGCCAAAAATATACCATCACCATTCAGCCTCAAATGAATTCCCGAGCGAAGCCGGGTATCTGAGCTAGTCTGATATATTTCAGTAACTGTTTTTCTTTCTGGCGAGTGTCGGGTTGGCAGACCTGTTTGTTCACATTTCAGACGCTTCCCGCCAGGAAGGGATATGTTTCATATTACCGTTTGTATTTATTCACTTAATATTCAAGGTGGTGTTGTGTTAGCAGTATTTAGGTTTATCTATTATAAAACTTCACGAGGGAAATCTGCTTTGTTTACGCAGCTTTTAGTAGTCTAAGGACTAAAGACAGGGGTGGGTTGGGGAGGTCAACAGAATGAATTGCTTGTATCTCGTATATATAAGGTCTCTTGATAACAATATTTGGTATTTAAGCTGTGAATAAAGTGTTTTATTAAATAACAGAGTATTGTTTATGTGACACGAGTAGAAGTGGGGGTTTGCTGAAGGCTGAAAACTGTAATATATATATATATATATATATATATATATATATATATATTTGTCTGTTAACGCTCTAGCGGTCGCAATTTTCGTTTGATTGTTACCAAGCTCGATATTTAAAAGTTTTATGCAAAAATAAAGATCAAGTTTGTTAATGGCTGAAATCGGACCAGCAGGAGGGGGGGGGGGGTTAAAGGGGAGGATTTTTGAAAATTCGAAATATCTCTGTTACTATACGTCGGATGGAAAAATTATATAGAATCAATCTTATTGCAAATTTCATTTGCTATAAATAATGTTATATACATTTATTCTGTATCTTGAATATTAACCGAGATATTAGACTTTTTCTGTTTTCAGCATCTGAGATGAGATCGGCTAACTTCGGGTCTAGTCGTGAGTTTCCGTCAAGAGCTAGTTCGGGCCGTTCCCGTAACTATTTGACTATCTATTCTGAAATTTCTTTATTGTATAACTTCACGTGGGGAATCTGCTTAGTTTACGCAGCCCCTGCGTGACGGACTATTTCAATCCGACGCATAATAACGGAGAGGTCTGGAATTTTCAAATTCACTCCCCCCGACCCCCACTAGCTGGTCGGATTAGAGCCATTAACGATCTTTAATTTTACATTAAAAGTTAAAATATTGAGTTTGATTCGGATGAATCAGAAGTTACGACCACTAAAACCTCCTCATGAGTACAATTTCGTTAGGTGATTTCACTTAAGGAAAATCTGCTAAAAAGAGTATTGACACAGTTACAAAATTTCCAGCTTATTATCTCCTTTCCTGATGAAGAATATGTCACTTATGACACTGAGTCGGAATATACAGAATTCAATGGAACACAGTCATTGGGAATACCTAAAAATTCCGTCACGCAGGGGCTGCGTAAACTAAGCAGATTTCCCACGTGAAGTTTAGTAACAGATAAATCTGTATACTGGTAACACAACAACACCGTGAATATTAAGTGAATAAATACAAACGGAAATAAGAAATGTATCAGTCAATTTCAATAACATGCCGACGGGAAGCGTTTGAAATGTAAACAAACAGGTCTGCCAGCCTCACACCGGAAATAAAATCAATTCCTTAAATATATCTGAATATAACATATTCCTGAAGGGAAATTAGCTATTGAGGTCGTACTCATGACGCGAGTTTCGAAAAAAAATTTTAAATGCTCTTCGATCCTATGTCCTATGTGAAATGTATATATGTCAGTTATTATTAGAGTTAGCGAAGAAATGTATATGTCAGTTATTATTAGAGTTAGCGAAGAAATGTATATATGTCAGTTATTATTAGAGTTAGCGAAGAAATGTATATATGTCAGTTAATGTTAGAGTTAGTGAAGAAATGTATATATGTCAGTTATTATTATAGTAAGCGAAGAAATGTATATATGTCAGTTATTATTAGAGTTAGCGAAGAAATGTATATATGTCAGTTATTATTAGAGTTAGCGAAGAAATGTATATATGTCAGTTATTATTATAGTTAGCGAAGAAATGTATATATGTCAGTTATTATTATAGTTAGCGAAGAAATGTATATAGGTCAGTTAATATTAGAGTTAGCGAAGAAATGTATATATGTCAGTTATTATTAGAGTTAGCGAAGAAATGTATATGTCAGTTATTATTAGAGTTAGCGAAGAAATGTATATATGTCAGTTAATATTAGAGTTAGAGAAGAAATGTATATATGTCAGTTATTATTAGAGTTAGCGAAGAAATGTATATATGTCAGTTATTATTAGAGTTAGCGAAGAAATGTATATATGTCAGTTATTATTAGAGTTAGCGAAGAAATGTATATATGTCAGTTATTATTAGAGTTAGCGAAGAAATGTATATATGTCAGTTAATGTTAGAGTTAGTGAAGAAATGTATATATGTCAGTTATTATTAGAGTTAGTGAAGAAATGTATATATGTCAGTTATTATTATAGTAAGCGAAGAAATGTATATATGTCAGTTATTATTAGAGTTAGCGAAGAAATGTATATATGTCAGTTATTATTAGAGTTAGCGAAGAAATGTATATATGTCAGTTAATATTAGAGTTAGTGAAGAAATGTATATATGTCAGTTATTATTAGAGTTAGCGAAGAAATGTATATATGTCAGTTATTATTAGAGTTAGCGAAGAAATGTATATATGTCAGTTATTATTAGAGTTAGCGAAGAAATGTATATATGTCAGTTATTATTATAGTTAGCGAAGAAATGTATATATGTCAGTTATTATTAGAGTTAGCGAAGAAATGTATATATGTCAGTTATTATTAGAGTTAGCGAAGAAATGTATATAGTTATTATTAGAGTTAGCGAAGAAATGTATATATGTCAGTTATTATTATAGTTAGCGAAGAAATGTATATATGTCAGTTATTATTAGAGTTAGCGAAGAAATGTATATATGTCAGTTATTATTAGAGTTAGCGAAGAAATGTATATAGGTCAGTTAATATTAGAGTTAGCGAAGAAATGTATATATGTCAGTTATTATTATAGTTAGCGAAGAAATGTATATATGTCAGTTATTATTATAGTTAGCGAAGAAATGTATATATGTCAGTTATTATTAGAGTTAGCGAAGAAATGTATATATGAGTCAGTAATATTAGAGTTAGCGAAGAAATGTATATATATTATTAGAGTTAGCGAAGAAATGTATATATGTCAGTTATTATTAGTAGCGAAGAAATGTATATGTCAGTTAATATTAGAGTTGGCGAAGAAATGTATATATGTCAGTTATTATTAGAGTTAGCGAAGAAATGTATATATGTCAGTTATTATTAGAGTTAGCGAAGAAATGTATATATGTCAGTTATTATTAGAGTTAGCGAAGAAATGTATATATGTCAGTTATTATTAGAGTTAGCGAAGAAATGTATATATGTCAGTTAATATTAGAGTTAGCGAAGAAATGTATATATGTCAGTTAATATTAGAGTTAGTGAAGAAATGTATATATGTCAGTTAATATTAGAGTTAGTGAAGAAATGCATATATGTCAGTTATTATTATAGTTAGCGAAGAAATGTATATATGTCAGTTATTATTATAGTTAGCGAAGAAATGTATATATGTCAGTTATTATTATAGTTAGCGAAGAAATGTATATATGTCAGTTATTATTAGAGTTAGCGAAGAAATGTATATATGTCAGTTAATATTAGAGTTAGCGAAGAAATGTATATAGGTCAGTTAATATTAGAGTTAGAGAAGAAAAGTATATATGTGAGTTAATATAGCGAAGAATTATATATATAGTTAGCGAAGAAATGTATATATGTCAGTTATTATTAGAGTTAGCGAAGAAATATATATAGGTCAGTTAATATTAGAGTTAGCGAAGAAATGTATATATGTCAGTTATTATTATAGTTAGCGAAGAAATGTATATATGTCAGTTAATATTAGAGTTAGCGAAGAAATGTATATATGTCAGTTATTATTATAGTTAGCGAAGAAATGTATATATGTCAGTTAATATTAGAGTTAGCGAAGAAATGTATATATGTCAGTTATTATTATAGTTAGCGAAGAAATGTATATATGTCAGTTAATATTAGAGTTAGCGAAGAAATGTATATATGTCAGTTATTATTAGAGTTAGCGAAGAAATGTATATATGTCAGTTATTATTAGAGTTAGCGAAGAAATGTATATAGGTCAGTTAATATTAGAGTTAGCGAAGAAATGTATATATGTCAGTTATTATTATAGTTAGCGAAGAAATGTATATAGGTCAGTTAATATTAGAGTTAGCGAAGAAATGTATATATGTCAGTTAATATTAGAGTTAGTGAAGAAATGTATATATGTCAGTTATTATTATAGTTAGCGAAGAAATGTATATATGTCAGTTAATATTAGAGTTAGCGAAGAAATGTATATGTCAGTTATTATAGTTAGCGAAGAAATGTATATATGTCAGTTATTATTAGAGTTAGCGAAGAAATGTATATATGTCAGTTATTATTAGAGTTAGCGAAGAAATGTATATATAGAGTTAGCGAAGAAATGTATATATGTCAGTTTATAGTTAGCGAAGAAATGTATATATGTCAGTTATTATTAGAGTTAGCGAAGAAATGTATATATGTCAGTTATTAGAGTTAGCGAAGAATTATATGTCAGTTATTATAGAAGAAATGTATATATGTCAGTTATTATTAGAGTTAGCGAAGAAATGTATATATGTCAGTTATTATTATAGTTAGCGAAGAAATGTATATATGTCAGTTAATATTAGAGTTAGCGAAGAAAATGTCAGTTATATTATGTCAGTTATTATTATAGTTAGCGAAGAAATGTATATATGTCAGTTATTATTAGAGTTAGCGAAGAAATGTATATATGTCAGTTATTATAGTTAGCGAAGAAATGTATATATGTCAGTTATTTAGAGTTAGCGAAGAAATGTATATATCAGTTAATATTAGAGTTAGCGAAGAAATGTATATATGTCAGTTATTATTATAGTTAGCGAAGAAATGTATACATGTCAGTTATTATTATAGTTAGCGAAGAAATGTATATATGTCAGTTATTATTATAGTTAGCGAAGAAATGTATATATGTCAGTTATTATTATAGTTAGCGAAGAAATGTATATATGTCAGTTATTATTATAGTTAGCGAAGAAATGTATATATGTCAGTTAATATTAGAGTTAGCGAAGAAATGTATATATGTCAGTTATTATTATAGTTAGCGAAGAAATGTATATATGTCAGTTAATATTAGAGTTAGCGAAGAAATGTATATATGTCAGTTAATATTAGAGTTAGCGAAGAAATGTATATATGTCAGTTATTATTATAGTTAGCGAAGAAATGTATATATGTCAGTTATTATTAGAGTTAGCGAAGAAATGTATATATGTCAGTTAATATTAGAGTTAGCGAAGAAATGTATATATGTCAGTTAATATTAGAGTTAGCGAAGAAATGTATATATGTCAGTTATTATTATAGTTAGCGAAGAAATGTATATAGGTCAGTTAATATTAGAGTTAGCGAAGAAATGTATATATGTCAGTTAATATTAGAGTTAGTGAAGAAATGTATATATGTCAGTTAATATTAGAGTTAGCGAAGAAATGTATATATGTCAGTTAATATTAGAGTTAGCGAAGAAATGTATATATGTCAGTTAATATTAGAGTTAGCGAAGAAATGTATATATGTCAGTTATTATTATAGTTAGCGAAGAAATGTATATATGTCAGTTAATATTAGAGTTAGCGAAGAAATGTATATATGTCAGTTATTATTATAGTTAGCGAAGAAATGTATATATGTCAGTTAATATTAGAGTTAGCGAAGAAATGTATATATGTCAGTTATTATTATAGTTAGCGAAGAAATGTATATATGTCAGTTAATATTAGAGTTAGCGAAGAAATGTATATATGTCAGTTAATATTAGAGTTAGCGAAGAAATGTATATATGTCAGTTAATATTAGAGTTAGCGAAGAAATGTATATATGTCAGTTAATATTAGAGTTAGTGAAGAAATGTATATATGTCAGTTAATATTAGAGTTAGCGAAAAAATGTATATATGTCAGTTAATGTTAGAGTTAGTGAAGAAATGTATATATGTCAGTTAATATTAGAGTTAGTGAAGAAATGTATATATGTCAGTTAATATTAGAGTTAGCGAAGAAATGTATATATGTCAGTTAATATTAGAGTTAGTGAAGAAATGTATATATGTCAGTTATTATTATAGTTAGCGAAGAAATGTATATATGTCAGTTATTATTAGAGTTAGCGAAGAAATGTATATATGTCAGTTATTATTAGAGTTAGCGAAGAAATGTATATATGTCAGTTATTATTATAGTTAGCGAAGAAATGTATATATGTCAGTTATTATTAGAGTTAGCGAAGAAATGTATATATGTCAGTTAATATTAGAGTTAGTGAAGAAATGCTTATATGTTTGATTTCAGTCGTTAAAGAACATGATCTTTCTTTGTACATACAAAAACTAAATTTCAAAGAACATTTTAAACGGTTTTATTAGATTTCATCGAAAGAAGTAATTTGAATTAAGTTTCTCACCCAATTTAAAATTAAGAAATATAATAATCCCCTTATCTTAGAACAATGACTATGAAAATCTTATATAGGATAATGAAGGACAATTATTTTTAATCTCTAATAAGTACAAGTACAATTAAAATTTAGAATTTCAAAATTATCCATTTTACATAATGGTTCGAATTTTCTTAACGTCATAATTACCACTTCTATTTCCTCGTGTGGTGTGAATCAATAGTGGCTCAATGAGTATTACTGAATTTAGTCACATTTAGCAGATTTTCCTCAAGGATAACCATTGTCATTTCCTGGTAAGGATCGATGAACACTTGAAGAAAAAGGTTTTGTCAAATCGCGTCATGAGTACGACCTCAATAGCTGATATCCCTTAAGGGAAGTCTGCTAAAACTAGCCTGTACATAGCCAGAGCCGGGACGACATCTGAGCAAAATGCACGCATATGGGCTTCACCTTGAAGCTTCCATCCATTTTTTGCCTCTCTTGACGTCACCGGCAGGAAAAGTGACCATGGCTTTTATCTCCTACTGCCTTATCTCCATGGACAAACCTGTATTTTTTGTGTTGTTTACCTCCTTAACTGTTCAAAGAGATTTTCTCAGCGTTGCTCAACTTTCGAAAACGCCCTGTTATTTCTGAATGCAAATAGTCCGTCAGGCATGGGCTGCGTAAAGTGAGCAGATTTCCCTCGTGAAGTTTAATAATAGAAACCTACATTCTGCTAACACAACACCACCGTGAATATTAAGCTAATAAATACAAATGGCAATAAGAAATCTTTCCCTCTCGGATTATAAACAAACAGGTCTGCCAAAACGGCACACCAGAAAGAAATAAAGTCCGCCACGCAGGGGCTGTGCAAACTAAGCAGATTTTCCAAGTTTTACAGTTTTATCTGTCTAATAATAACAGTAGTAGTAAGGAATCTCTAGACCTATTGAAGAGGGACGAACAGTTACGGAAAGGGACGCACTAGCCCTCGGCGGAAAGTCCCGAACATAGCCGACTCCTGCCGACCACACACACAATACAAATGCAAATATCTCGGTTAATATTCAAGATACAGAATAAATGTATAGAAAGTAAATTTAATTTGCAATAAGATTGGTTCTATACAAATTTTCGATCCGACGTATAATAACGGAGATATTTTGAATTTTCAAATTCTCCCCCTCTAAACTGGTCCGATTTCAGCCATTTATGTATTTTGACATAAAACGTCTACATGTCGAGTTTGGTAACGATCAAACAAAAATTTCAACCGCTAGAGCGTCAACAGACAAATTTTTAAGTTCGTTAGTGGGGAGTTCATACGATCTTAATAACTGATTTCTCAGAAGGGGAATCGGCAAAAAATATCGGATAAATGATACCAATATTTCGAAAATCTGCTTAGTTTACGCAACCCCATTTTCGTCCTTCAGTTAAACCCCACTTTTAGCAGATTTTCCTTAAGGGAAATCAGCTATTGAGGTCGTACTCATGACGCGATTTTCGAAAAATTTCTTCAAATATCCATCGATCCTACCCAGGAGATGACGAAAATGAGGTCCGTTCAAAATTATATATATATATATATATATATATATATATATATATATATATATATATATATATAGATAGATAGATAGATATAGATAATTTTTGTTTGATCGTTACGAAACTCGATGTTTAACCGGTTTATGTAAAAAAACAGATCAAGTTCGTTAATGGCTGAAATCGGACTAGAAGGAGGGAGGGTTTAGAGGGGGGATTTTTGAAAATTCGAAATATCTCCGTTATTATGCATTGGATCGAAAAATTGTATAGAACCAATCTTACTGCAAATTAAATTTACTATAAATAGTTATATACATTTATTCTCTATCTTTAATATTAACCGAGATATTTGCATTTTTATGAAGTCTGTGGTAGAAGATAGTTCGGATTAGATCGGCCATTTCCGTCGGCTCAGGTTGGAGGCTTCTTCTAACCTTACCTTTGTTACTTTGTGAGATTTATGGAAATACTTTCTGTTCATCCCCCCCCTTCTTTAGTTCTTGGACTACTAAAATTTGAGTTATTAAAATATAAATTATTATTACAATTCAGAAGCCGTTTCAGTTGGGAATTTATTTTAATTAACTGAAAGATTTCTCATTACCGTTTGAATTTAATTACTGTGGTATTGTGTTACCAGTATGGAGATTTCTCTATTGTAAAATTTCACAGGGGAAAAATTGTATATAGTCAATCTTATTGCAAATTAATTCACTATAAATATTGTTCTATACATTTATTCTGTATCTTGAATATTAACCGAGATATTTGCATCGGCTATGTTCGGGACATTCCGCCGAGAGCTAGAGCGGCCGTTTTCGTCACTGTTCGTCCCTTGTGAATAGGTTTAGAGATTCATTACTACTACAGTTGTTATTAGGCAGATTTCTCTATTGTAAAACTTCACGTGGGAAATCTGCTTAGTTTACGCAGCCCCTGCGTGACGGACTTTTAGTTTTCTGGTTGGTTTGAAAAATGTTAAACTATTGATTGACTTTTTAATTCTCTTTAACTCCAGCTAAAATTTAATTTCATTTAATGTTTCGTTTTTATTTTTTATTAATTTGTTGATCCTTTTTTTAGTCCCTCTGGTTGCGTTTTGTTTTTTGGTTCCTTTCTTAGTTTATTCTGTTCTAATTGAACCGTTTAATTTTTTTCTGTTACTGTTTTCATTTTCTATTTTGTTTATTTTCATTGTTTTTTGATGAGCAATATCGCTCCAGCGAACGCTCCACAATAAATGAATGAAGATATTAATTGACATAATATTCGTGAAATAGTTAATGAAAAAAAAAAAAAAAATTGACGTGTTCTATAATGATTTTTCTACTTTTAATGGAAATAAGTAGATTATATTTCATTAATACTTCTTGCTGAACATGTACTCATATTTTGTTTGTTTGTTTTTTATTTTAAATTAAAATAATATGGGAAATTAATGAAAAATTGAGATTTTCTTTTAGCCTCGGTAGAAATATGAATATTATTTTTGAACATTTTATTGTATTTTGTTTCACAAACAAAAGCTTTTCTTCTTTCGTCCTTTCTGTGCTGCCGCTTTTAGCAGTTTTCCATTAAGGGAAATCAGCTATTGAGATCGTACTCATGACGCCATTTTCGAAACATTTCTTCAAATGTCCATCGATTCTACCCAGGAGATGACGATATATATTATATATATATATATATATATATATATATATATATATATATGTGTGTGTGTGTTTGTGTGTGTGTGTGTGTGTGTGTGTGTGTGTGTCTGTTAACGCTCTAGCGGTCCCAATTTTTGTTTGATCGTTACCAAACTCGATATTTAAACGTTTTATGCAAAAGGACAGATCAAGTTAGATAATGGCTGAAATCGGACAAGTGGGAGGGGGGGGGGTTTAGAGGGGGATTTTTGAAAATTCAAAATATTTCCGTTACCATACGTCGGATCAAAACATTTTATAGAACCAATCTTATTGTAAATTAAATTCACTATAAATATTCTTCTATACATATATTCTCTATCTTGAATATTAACCGAGATATTTGCATTTTTATGAAATCTGTGGTCGAGTATAGTTTGGATTAGGTCGGCCATTTCCGTCGGCTCAGGTGGGAGGCTTCTTCTAACCTTACGTTTCCAGCCAAAAGCTAGTTTGGCCCTTTGACGTAACTGCTCGGTTCTCGTATGGAGATTTCTCTATTGTATAACTTCATGTGGGAAATCTGCTTAGTTTACGAAGCCCCTGCGTGACGGACATTTCTTCGACTGTTTGTGCTGACCAGGATAGCCTCCAGACCAGGCCTGCGATAGAGTCCTCTCCTGCTAAGGTATTTGCCAGTGAGCTTACCTAGTGAAGATAGGCAGATTGGTGGCTATCCTGTCTCCCGGAGATAGGTGGGGGGAAGCTGCCTGGATGCAGCCTTCCAGGAGACTGTCTGCGCTGACCAGGATAGCCTCCAGTCAAGGCCTGCGATAGAGTCCTCTCCTGCTAAGGTATTTGCCCGTGAGCTTACCTAGTGAAGATAGGCAGATTGGTGGCTATCCTGTCTCCCGGAGATAGGTGGGGGGATGCTGCCTGGATGCAGCCTGCCAGGAGCCTGTCTGTGCTGACCAGGATAGCCTCCAGACCAGGCCTGCGATAGAGTCCTCTCCTGCTAAGGTACGTATTTGCCAGTGCGCTTACCTAGTGAAAATAGGCAGATTGGTGGCTATCCTGTCTCCCGGAGATGGATGTGGGGAAGCTGCCTGGATACAGCCTGCCAGGAGACTGTGCTGACCAGGATAGCCTCCAGACCAGGCCTGCGATAGAGTGCTGTGCTGCTATGTATATATTTTGTATTTGCCAGTGAGCTTACCTAGTGAAGATAGGCAGATTGGTGGCACCCTGTCTCCCGGAGATAGGTGGGGGGATGCTGCCTGGATGCAGCCTGCCAGGAGACTGTGCTGACCAGGGTAGCCTTCAGACCAGGCCTGCGATAGAGTGCTGTGCTGCTATGTATATATGGTATTTGCCAGTGAGCTTACCTAGTGAAGATAGGCAGATTGGTGGCTATCCTGTCTCCCGGAGATAGGTGGGGGGATGCTGCCTGGATGCAGCCTGCCAGGAGACTGTGCTGACCAGGATAGCCTCCAGACCAGGCCTGCGATAGAGCGCTGTGCTGCTATGTATATATGGTATTTGCCAGTGAGCTTACCTAGTGAAGATAGGCAGATTGGTGGCTATCCTGTCTCCCGGAGATAGGTGGGGGGAAGCTGCCTGGACGCAGCCTGCCAGGAGACTGTGCTGACCAGGATAGCCTCCAGGCCAGGCCTGCGATAGAGCGCTGTGCTGCTATGTATATATGTGGTATTTGCCAGTGAGCTTACATAGTGAAAATAGGCAGATTGGTGGCTATCCTGTCTCCCGGAGATAGGTGGGGGGAAGCTGCCTGGACGCAGCCTGCCAGGAGACTGTGCTGACCAGGATAGCCTCCAGACCAGGCCTGCGATAGAGCGCTGTGCTGCTATGTATATATGGTATTTGTCAGTGAGCTTACCTAGTGAAGATAGGCAGATTGGTGGCTATCCTGTCTCCCGGAGATAGGTGGGGGGAAGCTGCCTGGATGCAGCCTGCCAGGAGACTGTCTGTGCTGACCAGGATAGCCTCCAGACCATTCCTCTCGGACCAGGCCTGCGACAGGAGTGCTGTGCTGCTCCTCTGCTTCTGCTGCTTGCTGCCAGACCCGCTCAGCTTGGTCAGATCTACGAACTGCACGACCTCGTCTCCGTTGAAGACTATATCGTCGTCTATGGTGATGATCTTGAGGGGGTAGTCCTCTTTAGACCTGGCTTGTACGGCTCGCTTCGCCTCCAGGGCAGTGTGCACCAAGGAGGACTTGGTGACTATCCACGGACTCCTGGTTAACGCCAGGGCAGTCGAGAGTTCCTCTACTGTAGAGTCTGGGTTGAATGCAGCCAGCGGTACACCCGCTTCGAGTGCAGCTAGTGCAGAGACCACAGCTTCCGGGCTACTGGGCAGGAGCAAGGCTAGACTTCCGGTGCAGTTCTCCGATAACCAGGAAGCAAAGCTGCCTGAAGCAAATCTTAGCTTCTCATAGCCTATTTTACGCCCGCTCTGCACACAGTGGATTGCTGTACCACCACCTGCAACACACAATCACCGTATTATTTACATCATTCGCCTATTTCGTCCATGAGATGTTTAGGGAGACAATGCCATATTCTATTGGGTGTCCCAAAATTAGCACAAGGTATGATTTAACCTTGGTTGTTATTAGAAGTCTCCCCTCAAGTTTCAAATATCAAAAATAAAGTCCGTCACGCTGGGGCTGCCTAAACCAAGGAGATGTCCCTGGTGAAGATCAAGTGAATAAATACAAACGGTAATAAGAAATCTTTCCCCGCGGGAAGCGTCTCAAATGTAACTCGAACAGGTCTGCCAGCGGCTCAACAGAAAGAAAAAAATAATAACCAAAAGATATCAGAATATAAGATATTCTTTTTATTGAAAACTATGTTCTATACCTAGTACTGTTATTTATATGAATCAATAGTATATTTCATTACAAGGGCGGAAAGTGACTGTTTCCTGGCGAAGCCGAGGCTGGAAATTAGATCGAGCATTGGAAACTCACTTTCCGCCCGAGTTATGAACGATACTTTACATCAAGAGGCAAAAAATGCAAAATATAATTTAAACTCGTAATTATTAAGTATTATCATATTAAATGATTTGTTTTGCATTCTGTAGTATCGATTATTTCTGAACAGCTAATTTAGAGCACTAACCTGATACAAGTAACATAACTTTAATAACTCTTTCAAATTTTATAATAAAACTAAGTTAAATTCGTGTAATTATATTTTCTAATGATAAGTAATCGACCAATAATATCTTTAGTGCTTTAAAATAGCTAAGATATAAATTGTTTTTCGAATAGAAACGCTAGCGTAACCTAGTGTTGGAAACTGTAACTTCAACTGATAGTATGTAAGTAAGTATAAACAGCTGTTCTCTTTCCCGGTCTAGGGAGGGAAAAGTTTTTCAAGTTATTATAAAAAGACCCACTTTCCATACTTACATACGGTAGCGAAAGTAACTACTTTCAGATCAGAGTGATGTAAAATAATTTTTATCTCAATCAATCAAATTTTAGTAGTACATGAATTTCAGGCGGGGGGGGGGGGGGGCAGAAGAACATATTTCCATGTATCTCGTTTAATAAAGGTCTCTGGAAAACAATGTTTGGGATTTAAGCGTCGAATAATGTTGTTTATTATATAAAATAGTACTGTATATGTAAAACGAGTAGAAGAGGGGTTTGCTGAAGGCTGAAAACTGAAAAATGCACATAACTTGGTTAATATTCAAGATAGAGAATAAATGCATAAGACAATATTTATAGGCCATTTAATTTTACATAGGATTTATTCTATACACTTTTTCGATCCGAGTTATAGTAACCGAAATATTACGAATTTTCAAACAGTTACGGAATCAGCCGAACTAGCTTTGGACGGAAACTCACAACTAGACCCGATGTTAGCCGATCTCATTTCGTACATTACAATTAATAAAAATGCAAATATCTCGGTTAATATTCAAGATAGACCATAAATGCAGAGAACATTATGTATAGTATATTTATTTTGCAATAAGATTGTATAAGAGATGGGAAATATAAAAATATCGAAGACTGTGAAGCCTTATCGAACAAATAATTCTATTATTAGCAAATCCACGGCAAGGACGGGTATCAATCCTAAACACTGGGACGGGTAAATGTCAAAATATTGTGCAATGTAAAGCCTGCTAAAAAATACCATCACCATTCAGCCTCAAATCAATTCCCGGGCGAAGCCGGGTATCTGGGATAGTATATATATATACAGTTTTGAACGGACATCATTTTCGTCATCTACTAGGTAGGATCGATGGACATTTGAAGAAAAAACGGAAATGAGAAATATTTCAGTCAATTTTAATAACCAATGAACGGAAAGCTCTGAATTGTAAACAAACAGGTATGCCAACCATTCAGAGCTGAACAGAAAGATGTCCCCTGAAAACGTCAGTTCCGCAGGAGCTGCGTAAACTAAGCAGATTTCCCACGTGAAGTAATACGATAGACAACTATACATACTAGTAGCAGTAACGAGTCTCTAAAAAAATTTCACGAGAGCCGAACAGTTACGAAAATTGCCGTACTATAGCTATGCTGTAATTTATAATAAGTTAGAATAGTTTTTTTCTTTATCACTCAAAGACTAGTAATCCAAGAAAAAAAGTCTGTCACGCAGGGACTAGAAGCAGATTTCCCTAGTGAAGTTTAACAATAGATAAATAAATACCGGTAACACAACACCACCGTGAATATTAAGTGAATAAATACAACCGGTCATAAGAAAGCTCCCGACGAAAGGCATCTGAAATGTAAACAAACAGTTCTGCCAATTTCTTACACGAAAGAAAAACAAATTCCGGTAATATATCTTCAATATATATATATATATATATATATATATATATATATATATATATATATATATATATATATATATATATATATAAAATTGTAACCTCTGTCTGTATATTGATTTTTTTCGTGAAATATCACGATAACTTTTCGTTTTGCATGTCATAGACACCATAACTGCATTTTGTTTCTTTCGTGTATATTTGTTTGTTTGTATGTTTGTTACCCCTTCACGCATAAACGGCTGAACCGAATTTTATGAAACTTGGTATGCATATTACTACTAGTCCAACTTAGACTTTAGGCTATATTAATATTCTCTAAGACGAACAGGAGTGGGGGTTATAGGGGAGGCCTGAAATTAAAAGTAGCGATATTTCGATTCCTATTGCTTTTTCAGCAAATATGCACATAACAAAAGTTGTTTATTTTGTAATTTAGAGTAACTTTTATTATATGCACTTTTGCCGTATACGGAAGTATAAATGAGTTATACTCTAAAAACTATAGCGGGAGTCCACAATTTTATTTGGCACAAAAGACTCAACCGAACTAAACCAAACTCGGTATGTGAATTAGGACTAACGCCTTCCTTATAATAAGCCATACTAACATTTCTAGGGACGGGCAGGAGTGGGGGTTATAAGGAAGGCCTGAAATTAATAATAAAGATTTCCTATTGGGGTTTCGGCAAATATGCACATAACATAAGTTGTTTATTTTGTTATTTAGAGAAATTTGCTCAACACTTCTTTTCAATATAAGGTACCTCACCAGAAAAAATTAATTCAAATGTATGTCAATATTTTCTCCTTAATAATTCAAATCTATGCATAATGCACAGGAGACGAGAAATATGACAATATGCAGGACAGTGAAGTCTTACATAAAAAAATAATTTTATTATTAACAAATGCCAACAATGGGTATATTTTAAAATATACCCTAAACACTGGAACGGGTAAATGTCAAAATATTGTGCAAACTAAAGCCTTGCCAAAAAAATAACATCACCATTCAGCCTCAAATGAATTCCCGGGCGAAGCCGGGTATCTGTGCTAGTATCTATATATATATATATATATATATATATATATATATATATATATATATATATTTGTCTGTTAACGCTCTAGCGGTCGCATATTCTGTTTGTTCCTTACTAAACTCTATATTTCTATATTATATACTAAAATTCGGATCGAAAAATTGTTTAGAACCAATATTACGGCAAATTAAATGTACCATAAATAATGTTATAGACATTTATTCTCTATCGTGAATATTAACCGAGATATTTACATTTCTATTAAGTGTGTGCCAGATAAAAGAGTTGAGTTCGGCTTAAGTCAGTTCTATTCGGGACTTTCCGCCGAAAGCTAGTTCGGCCGTTTCCTTAACTGTTCGGCTCTCGCGAAATTGGTTTAGAGACTCCTTACAACTACTGTTATTAGTAGGCAGATTTCTCTATTGTAAAACTTCAGTTTGGAAATCGTCTTAGTTTACACAGCCCCGGCGTGACGGACTTTTGTTTTCTTCCTTCATTCACCCCTCCCCTTCTACTCATAGGTTAGGTAGATTTTACATTTAAATAGAGAATGCTTGGTGATTCCTGATTATCACAAGTATTATACCCGCACGTGGGAAATCTGTTTAGTTTACGCAGCCCCTGCGTGACGTACTTTTCGTCCTGTCTAGCGTAGAAACGTTTAATGTTTGAAGAATATTTCCGAATAACATGCCTTAAGTAAAATCTCCGTCGTGGGAAATCTGCTAAAACAGGATTCTGAGGAGAGGGCCGCATTGATAAAGATCAAGAGAACATTCCATCTCCTTTCTGTGTTATCAATATGCAAGATCGGAGGAACAGGAAGACATTTTCTAATGTCAACTATTGTTTTTATGATAATGCCGGCGAGAAATGTTAGCATATATTTATCCATAAGAATCTCTGTGTACACAAACTCTCGACTCATTGTCATGCGCATTTATAACGAAGATGATTCGCTCATCCAGAATCAGAAACCCAGAGTTCATTAGCGGATGGAAAACACCCGGCCAAATACTCCAAGGCCGCCATATTTCAACTCATCACTATGCATTTAATCCGGGAATACTAATTTGCTCGGAGTGCGCACTGTTGTTGAAGTCGCCAATCAGTAGCAGTTAGCTACCGAACACTAAAAGGCAAACGATGGACATTTTTATGCCGCACTTTTTCATTTCTGTAAACAATATTCTGTATTCTGAAGGGATTGATTTTTGGCAGATTTCCCCTATGGGAAATGAGCTATTGGGGTACCTAATTTTAGGAGATTTTCGTTAATTTTATCAAATGTCCCTTGATCCTACCCAGGAGATGACGCAAATAAGTCCGTTAAATTTTATATATGAGCCGTTCAGAAGCCAATGTGACTAATTCCAACAAATGAAAATGTTCAGTAGAAGCAGTTAAAGTTATTTGTTTATAAAAAAATCAAAAGTTGTTTTAGAATATTGAGAATAAATTCATTTAATTTCTTACAATTAAGATTAGATTTGCAGTACTGTATAAATGCATAAAATAACTTCAGTGTATCTTTATCCTGTAAAAAAAGCACAGCTTTATATGGAGCTAGTCACATTGCCAACTGAAAAGTATTGACAGAATATTCTGATTAGTTTGTATATAAGTACTTCTGTTAAGGAAATATGCACAAACAAACTTATTTTAAATGTATAGTAACCAATATTATTGTTATTAATTAAATATTACTGAAAATACACATAAAACTTGAAAAGTTGCCTAAAATACAAATACAACTTTGTTCATTGCCTCTATTCGGCATTTGTGATGCAGTCGTCATTACTGACAGGTTCATCTTGCAGGGTATTTCTTGCAGTCTTCAAGTTTTTAGCAAATTTCCCTTAAGGGAAATCAGCTATTGAGGTTGTACTCATGACGGAATTTTCGACATTTTTCTTCAAATGTCCATCGATCCTACCTAGTAGATGTCGAAAATGAGGTCCGTTCAAACCGGGCTATATATATATATATATAGATATATATATATCTATATATATATATATATATATATTATATATATTTATAATATTGTCTGTTACCGCTCTAGCGGTCGCAATTTTTGTTTGATCCTTACCAAACTTCATATTTAAGCGTTTTATGTAAAAATAAAGATCAAGTTCGTTAACGGCTGAAATCGGACCAGTGGGAGGGGGGGTTTAGAGGGGAGGATTTTCGAAAATTCGAAATATCTCCGTTACTATACGTCGGATCAAACGATTGTATAGAACCAATCTTATTGCAAATTAAATTTACTATAAATATTGTTCTATACATTAATTCTCTATCTTGAATATTAACCGAGATATTTGCATTTGTATTCTGCGTGTGGTCACCAATAGGCTATGTTCGGAGTTTCCGACGAGAGCTCTGGCGGCCGTTTCCATAACTATCGTCCCTCGTGAATAGGTTTAGAGGTTAGGTTAACTGTTTTTTGGGCTAGAAACTACTGGGTTATTACGCCCTAAATAATGCTTTTTAGGTTTAGAGGTTTCTTACTACTACAGTTGTTATTAGGCAGATTTCTCTATTGTAAAACTTCACGTGGGAAATCTGCTTAGTTTACGCAGCCCCTGCGTGACGGACTTTTATAATAGTAGTGATGAATAGAAGGTATAAACTACAAGAGGTCCATTAGATCCTTCTTTTTTGCCATTTGATGTCCTATAAAGAAGACGTTGTGGAACTTTAGCAAGGCTTTCTAAAGGACGTCCATTTCCATTTGTCTTTCGGATTTGTAATTTTTCCAAATGACATTTCTGGTAAGAAAATGGTTTTGTATTTGATAGCAAATGGTTCGGCTTTCTCAATCCTGATCCATCTCATTGTCTGCTAGTTAACTGGGTCACCTTCGACACTTTTTTTCCTGTTGGCGATTGATTTTTCTTCTTGTTTAAAATAAAAAAAAATAAACATAATAAATCCCACAAACAAACAATGTAAATCTGGAAAACACGAAACAGTTGCAAAATTTTATCCTCTAGTAAGATCAACATCCGTTATCATAAAGTCATGGAGTTATTCACTTTGTCCACTGAAACCACGGGTCAAATGTTCAGTTACCAGAGGAGATAGCGCATTCTGGTGCCGAAACATTTAACTGTGGAGTTAATCGTCTTGGCTAGTGACAAGGTTTCAGTTATGCCTCCCAGCGATGTTATTACTCAAGAATTTTTAAAAATTGGAGTTAGTCAGATTGACCTCTGTACACCTCATATATGTCTGTTATCGCTCTAGCGGTCGCAATTATTGTTTAATCGTTACCAAACTCAATATTTCGTTGTTTTTTTATGTAAAAATAAAGACCAAGTTCGTTAATGGATGAAATCGGACCAGGGGACGGAGAGGATTTTCAAAAATTCGAATTATCACCGTTACTATACGTCGGATCAAAAAATTGTAAAAAACAATCTTATTAAAAATTAAATTTACTGTAAATATTATTCTATACATATTTTCCCTATAATGAGTATTAACCGAGATATTTGAATTTTTTAGTTTTCCGCTTTCAGAAAACCCCCACTCCTACTAGTGTCATATTAACAATTAGCTGTTATATGATGAACCGTTTCATTACAAGTCTACAAACCAAATATTGTTTTCACCGAACTTTTATTTTGTGTGATATATGCAAATACGTTTTGTTAACCTCCCTTTTAGCAGATTTCCTTTACGGAAATCAGCTATTGAGGTCGTACTCATGATGCAATTTTCCAAATTTTTCTTGAAATATCCATCGATCCTACCTAGGAGATGACTAAAATGAGGTCCGTTCAAAACTGTATTTGTGTTTGTATACATATATATATATATTTGTCGTAATTATTATTTAATCGTTACCACCATTTTTTTTTTTTTTTTTTTTTTTTTTTTTTTTTTTTTTTTTTTTTTTTTTTTTTTTTTTTTTTTTTTTTTTTTTTTTTTTTTTTTAATATTTGTTTTGTAATCAGTTTCTTGACGAGTGAACACATCGGACCACCCTTTGGGACCCCTTGGGGTTAGCCATGCGAGTTAAAGCGTTGACCTTTATCTCACATGGCATGGCAAACCTAGAGTGGCGAGTTCGATTCTTGCCTGGGCAAAGGAAATTATTTAGTGACGAAATTCATTAAATAACATCCTAAAATCCCACCCTGGCTAGAAAAGGGTGGTAACCTGTAGATAACCCGGCCCAATTAGCCTGAGTTGCAAAAAGTGGACGTCAATAAATAATAATAATAATCGTTACTAAGTTAGTCGTTTTATGTAAAAAGAAAGGTCAATTTCGTTAACGGCTGAAATCAGACCAGGGGTTGGAATTTCGAAAATTCGAAATATCTCTGTTACTATACGTCGGGCATTGTATAGAAAAAATCTTATTGCAAATTAAATTTACTATAAATATTGCTATATACATTTATTCTCTATCTTGAATATTAACCGAGATTTACATTTTTAAGTTTTCAGCCTTCTACTCGTGTTACTTAAACCACACTATTCGAAATATTGTTTTACAGACACTTTTATTACACGAGATACATACAAATATGTTCTTGTGACCCCCCCCCCCCGTCTTTAATTCTTGGACTTTTAAAATTTGAGTGATTGAGATAAAAATGATTCTGATTCATTACAAATTACAGCACTAGATATAGTAAATAGTTTTCAATAAAATTAATATGTTATATTCAGATATATTTCGTTAATTGTTTGTCTTTCCGGTCTATCTATCTATTCAGCACTACGAGGTTGGCTGGCCTGTTTGTTTACAATTCAGCCGCTTTCCGTTTTAGTTATTATTGACTTGTATTTTAAATTGACCGAAAGATTTCTCATTACAGTTTGAATTTATTCACTTAGCGTTCAAGGTAGTGTTACCTGTTTGTATATTTATCTAATGTTAAACTTCGCGTGGGAAATCTGCTTAGCTTACGCAGCCCCTGCGTGACGGACTTTAATGGTCTTCGTGGGATGAGACCAGAAATATTCAATGTAGCAGAGAAGAAATTGTTCAAATGAAGCGTTTATTCGGATTGGCTTATCTCACTGATAAGAAACAAACAGAATAAATAGCTCATTCCCTAAACCAAATATCTTATCTAGGTCTGTCACTTTCAGGATCCATCTTTCAATCTCTCCACAAATATTATAACCACATTTAATTGCTCGGCTTCCCAGAAAATTATATTTTTTACTAGAAACGAAAATAAATAAATAATAATTCTCCAAAGCTTAGAGCAATTATTCATAATTTCAAACTTTCGCATTTCAGCAAAGATAAAAAAAAAAAATCCCTCACGCATGAACGACTCACAGTGGTCCAAAAGCCACAATAAGCGGCAAAACCTATTAACTTTGAAACTACTTTAGAAAATGCTTTGTAATATTTATAATATATGTTGACGTTGTTGAAAATATTGTATTGGAATAGAATTAAACAAAGAACTAAAAATGAATACGTTTCAATACCTTTACTCGTTAAGGATAATGTAAACATTTTCAGATATCGCTAAAATTATAACGAAATTGATCAATTATAATCAATCCAAGTAAAATTTACACAAAAATTTATTTCAAATGAAAAAATAAAAATATTCAATATGAACAATTTATTTACATTTTCTTATTCAATTATTTTATTTATTGAAATTCATAATTCATTAAATGAATCAATAAATTATTTTATTTAAATTTGAATAAACATAATAAAAGAGATATATAATACATATTCAGATCAATTTGCATAGTAATATATCCTGCCCGAAGAGTTATAAAATATATGCAACAAAAAATGAACGAATAAAAATCTTTTACGAAATAAAAATATTGAAAAAGAATAGGCATATATTCACTATCAAAATGAAAAGATCGGGATGACATCAACGACATAAAAACGATGAAATATTCTATCAAAGTTTTGAAAAATTATATATTGTTTATCAAAAATTATATTTTCTTCATTCTCAAGAAAAAATCATACTTCGCTGACCATCAATCAAAACCAACCGACAAAAAGAATATATATATATATATATATATATATATATATATATATATATATATATATATCTTGAGGAAAATATAAGTTACAGCTTGGAGCTTTGTGGACCTTTTTTTTGAAACCTTATACGAAGAAAGAAATTTAGGAATTTATCTCTATTTTGTTAGAACTCGTTTTAAGGGCTTATACGTAACGGATTAAAACAAATTAGAAACCAACAAAAAACTTGAAACATACAGTTTTAACGTTGCCAGAATGAAATTTGTCAATAGACAGTCTTAAGGGTCAGAATTTATCTTTTAAATTTCGCCTAGAAGTTAGATTATTTTGTGAAAAACATGAATGTCGACAAAACCAAATTTCAAAACTTTTGCTGAAATAGGTTTATGCCGGCTTCGCACCACTGTAGTGGACGTATGAGAGTTAGCTGAGCGTAATTTCCCACGTGCGCCCACATATTTGAATTTATCTCCAAAAATTAAAACTTCAATGAGGCAAATACTTGGTATTTAAGCTTAGAATAAAGTAGTTTACGGTACAATAACTTATTGTTAATATAAAATGAGTAGAAGGGGTGAGCTGAAGGCTGAAGTCTAAAAATTCCAAATATCTCTATTAATATTCATGATAGTGAAAATGTATGTTATATATATCTTATATTATAATATAATGTGTGTGTATATACCAAAAATTTATAGACAAATTTGAAATATTATTGCTTCTATACTCTCCCTCTCCCTCTCCTTCTCCCTCTCTCTCTCTCTCTCTCTCTCTCTCTCTCTCTCTCTCTCTCTCTCTCTCTCTCTCTATATATATATATATATATATATATATATATATATATATATGTATATACCAAAATTTATAGACAAATTTGAAATAATATTGCTTCTATACTCTCCCTCTCCCTCTCCCTCTCTCTCTCTCTCTCTCTCTCTCTCTCTCTCTCTCTCTCTCTCTCTCTCTCCCTCTCTCTCTCTCTATATATATATATATATATTATTTATTTCCTTCCTGAAGTAACCCAACTGGAAGGGAGTTGAATAGCCACACGTCCCGTACAATAATTAGTACATAAACTGTGCTTAATACATTTTTTTTTAACTATAATAACATAAAATATTTGTATAATAAATTATTTACAACAAAGAAAAAGAAAAAAAAAACAAATTTTGGATTCAATGCTGAATAATTAATTAATTTAATTGTATTTCAGTTTTAAATAATTCAGGAAGTCACACATTTCTTCAGCAAACTGTTTTAATGGTTTATTATGTTTATAAAATAATAGTTTTTTTTTCTGTAATCGTTGAATAATGGTAACATTACTAAACTGAAATGAGTGCAGAAAGTGAAACATTTTGCAATAGAGTGAAGAAAGTGATTTGCCTTCTTAATTAGTAATATGTATAAATTAAAAAATAATTTGAAGTTGGAAATAATCAATATATTTTAAAATTTAAATATAATAATAATTACCTTCCTTGTTTATAACCTACTTCACAATCATCACTAGTTGTTTTATAACTATGCTTATAACCTACCAACAACATACCATAACCCTCACAACATCCTAATTTTGTCCATATTCTGGTTAAATCTGATCATGTATTACACGATTACAGAAAAAATTTAATATTACACTCGTGACGAAAGTAGAATTTACAACTCTCATGAAATTACCACACTCGCTTCGCTCGTGTGGGTAAACGTTTCACTCGAGTTGTAAAATGATCTACTTTCGTCACTTGTATAATAAATAACTATTCCTCAACAGGCCAATTTTTTTGTGGGCATTTCAGTTGGGTTTTAAACTTTTCTCTTTGGTCCGTTAGTAGTCTGCAGTCATAGAGCAAGTGTTTGTATGTCTGTTTAGTAGTAAAGTCGCAGTAACAGTTTGGTTGATCTGTTAGGCCAAAACGATTAATATATATATAGTGTTATTTTTTTTTTTGGAGTTTGGTCAGTGTTGGTGAAAAAATCTTAGTTCATTCCAATATTGCGAAAATATTTATTTTCTCTTCTTCCGGGCAAGACTAAAGATACTTAAAAACTATTGTACATTACTGTTGCATCTCTGTTTACATTAGGAGTATTAAGTATAACCTAAGGTCTCAATTTTGGCTTGATCGTTACCAAACTCGATATTTAAACGTTTTATGTGAAACTAAAGATCTAATTCGTTAAATGGCTGAAATAGGACCAGTGGGAGGGTGGTTTAGAGGGGAGGATTTTGGAAAAATCGAAATATCTGCGTTACTATACGTCGGATCGAAAACTTGTATAGAATCACTCTTATAGCAAATTAAATGTCCTATAAATATTGTAATGTACATTTGTTGTCTATCTACAATATTGACCTAGATGTTTGCATTTTTATTAAGTGTGTGCGCATAACGGAGGAGATGAGATCGGCTAATTTTGGTTCTAGTCGTGAGTTTCCGCCAAGAGCTATTTCAGCGTGGGAAATCTGCTTAGTTTATGCAGCCCCACGTGACGGACGTTTCTTGCGGGAAGTGTGGGATTAAGGATTTTAGCAGAATTCCCTTAAGGGAAATCAGCTATTGAAGTCGTACTCATGACCCGATTTTCGAAAAATTTAATTCAAATTTCCATCGATCCTACCCAGATGTCAAAAACGATGTCCGTTCAAAATTATATATACATTTATTTAACCATTGTAGCGGTTATAATTGTTGTGTTATTGTTACTAAACTTGATATATAATCGTTTTATGAAATAAGAGAGTATACAATATGTGTATCTTTGTCTGTTACTGCTCTAGCGGTCGCAATTTTTGTTTGATCATAACATTGTATAGATCTCTCTTATTGCGAATTAAATGTACTATAAATATTGTTATATACATTTATTCTCTATCTTGAATATTGACTGAGATATTTGCATTTGTCAGTTTTCAGCCTTCAGCAAACCCCCACTTCTACACATGTTACATAAAAAAAACTCTGTTATGTAATAAACTGCATCATTCGAAGCATGAGACATTTATTATACGAGATAAATGCAAATATGTTATGGTGACCTTCTCCCCCCCCCACACCACTTTCTTAATCTAATAGGCTACTAAAATTTGATAGATTAAGATAATAGTATATTTCATTACAAGGGCGGAAAGTGACTGTTTCCTATGCGAGATCGTGTTTTACAGCCGAGGCGAAGCCGAGGCTGGAAATTAGATCGAGCATTGGAAACTCACTTTCCGCCCGAGTTATGAACGATACTTTACATCACGAGGCAAAAAATGCGAAATATAATTTAAACTCGTAATTATTAAGTATTATCATATTAAATGATCTGTTTTGCATTCTGTAGTACCGATTATTTCTGAACAGCTGATTTAGAGCACTAACCTGATGCAAGTAACATAACTTTAATAACTCTTTCAAACACAATTCTTTATTATTTGAAATAAATTTATAACAAATTCAAACATTTACAACTCAACAATTTTACTGGCTTCCTTCATTAAATTTTCTGGTATGCTCCCAGCCATTTTGTATAAATAAAATAAGTGGTTTGTAAACATGAGATGTAGATGCGACAATCGATTAGTTGATAACAAATGACAACAATGTCACAAATTTGGATTTATACAGAACTCTTTTAAATGACATAAACGAATTTTATAATAAAACTAAGTTAAATTAGTGTAATTATATTTTCTAATGATAAGTAATCGACCAATAATATCTTTGGTGCTTTAAAATAACTAAAATATAAATCGTTTTTCGAATAGAAACGCTAGCTTAACCTAGCGTTGGAAACTGTAACTTCATTAAAGGGAGGGAAAAGTTCTTTCCCTCCCTAGAGTGGGAAAGAGAACAGCTGTTTCAAGTTATTATAAAAAGACCCACTTTCCATACTTACATACGGTAGCGAGAGTAACTACTTTCAGATCAGAGTGATGTAAAAAACTATTCTGATTAATTATAAATTACAGTACTAGATATAGTACATAGTTTGCAATAAAATAATATATATAGATATATATATATATATATATATATATATATATATATATATATTTCAGTAATTATTTTCCAGTCTGGAGGTTACTTATTATCTTTTGTATTTATTCACTTAATATTTCACGGTGGTTATTGAGTTTAGCAGATTTCCCCTAAGGTAAATCAACTATTGAGGTCGGACACATGACGCGAGTTTCGAAAAATGTCTTTCAACATGTCCATCGATCCTACCAAGGAGATGACGAAAATGAGGACCGTTCATAATTTATATATATATATATATATATATATATATATATATATATATATATATAAATATATATAGGAAACTCGATATTTAACCGTTTTATGTAAAAGACAGATCAAGTTCGTTAATGGCTGAAATCGTACCAGTGGGAGGGGGGGGGGGTTAGAGGTGGGGATTTTCGAAAATTGGAAATATCTCCGTTATTATGCATCGGATCGAAAAATTGTATAGAACCAATCTTATTGCAAATTAAATTTCTATAAATATTGTTATATACACTTCTTCTCTATCTTGAATATTAACCGAGATATTTGCATTTTTATGAAGTCTGTGGTCGTGTGTTGTTCGGGTTAGTTCGGCCGTGCTCGGCTCTTGTTGCTTGTATTTACTTATGGTGGTGTTGTGTTACCAGTATGCAGATTTCTCTATTACTAAACTTCACGAGGGAAGTCTGCTTAGTTTACGCAGCCCCTGCGTAACGGACTTTTTAAAGATGTTTTGTAGGAATGTTGACTTGTTTTGGTAGAAAAGTTGATTACTTACAGTTAATAAACTTAATTTGTTTATACAATACTTGAGATAAATGCCTGCAATAATGCATCTGTGAGACAAAGAATTGCCTTGATCGTTCCAGTGACTCATCGGCAAACTGTGATTATCTATTTAACCTTGGCAGAGGTTTTCATAATTACAGCTCTCCATGTATTTATTAACTACGTCACGAAAGCTTTTAGCATACTTCCATTACCGATAATCAGCTACAGATGTCGTGGTCAAGAAACCATTTCCAA
>CM032231.1:144087500-144235000 GCA_019009955.1 Riptortus pedestris
TTTATAATTCAGTATACGAAAAACGTGTATATGACAAATGTTACTCTAAATAACAAAATAAACCACTTTTGTTATGTACATATTTGCCGAAAAACCAATAGGAAACGAAATATAGCTATTTTTAATTTCAGGCTTACCTTATAACCCCCACTCCTGTTCGTCTCAGAGGATATTAATGTAGCCTAATGTCTAAGTTGGGCTAGTAGTAATATACATACCAAGTTTCATAAAATTCGGTTCAGCCGTTTATGCGTGAAAAGGTAACAAACAAACAGACACGAAAGAAACAAAAGGCAGTTATGGTGTCTATGACATGTGAAACGAAAAGTTATCGTGAAAAAAATCAATGTACAGATAGAGGTCACAATTTTATATATATGCGTGTAAAATTGCAACATCTGTCTGTATATTGAATTTTTTCTCGAAATTTCACGATAACGAGGTTTCAGATGGCATAGACACCATAACTGCATTTTGTTCCTTTTATCCGAATTTTATGAATCTTGGTATGTTCATTACTACTAACCTGTCTAAGTTGGGTTTAAGCTATATTAATATTCTCTCAGACGAACAGGAGTGGGGGTTGTAAGGGAGGCCTGAAATTAAAAATAGCGATATTTCGGTTCCTATTGGTTTTTCGGCAAATATGAACATTACAGAAGTTGTTTAGTTTGTTATTTAGAGTAACTTTTGTTATATACACTTTCGTCGTATACTGAATTATAAATGCGTTATACGCACAAAAGACTCAACCGAGCTAAATAAAACTCGGTATGTGTATTAGCAATAACGTCTTCATTATAATAAGCCGTACCAACATTTCTAGGGACGGGCAGGAGTGGGGGTTATGAGGGAGGCCTGAAATTTAAAATAGCGATATTTGCTTCGTATTGCTTTTTCGGCAAATACGCACATAAAAAAAGTTATTTATTTTATAGTTTAGAGTTACATTTGTTATATACATTTTTGTCGTATACCGAAGTATAAATCGTATGCTAAAAACTATAGCGGGAGTCAATAATTTTATTGGGCACAAAAAAATAATCCAAACTAAACAAAACTCGGTATGTGAACTACCAGAAACTCCTCCATGATAATAAGCTTTACCAACATTTCTAGGGGCAATCAGGAGTGGGAGTTGCAAGGGAGGCCTGAAATTAAAAATAGCGATATTTCGTTTCCTATTGGTTTTTCGTCAAATTTGCACAGGATAAAATTGTTTATTTTGTTATGTAGAGTAACTTTTGTTGTATTCACTTTTGTCGTTTAAAAAAGTATAAACGAGATATACACTAAAACCTAAAGATGCAGCCAACAATTTTATTGGGCACCAACGATTGAACCGAACTTAACATAGCTCTATATGTAAATGAGTATTAGCATTTTTAGGTTCGAACGGGAGTGGGGGTTATAGCGGTATTAACGCACCTAAAATAGCTGTCACTATTGGGTTTTGTACCGCATCAGGGGAAAGGAAGTTTTATTCTTACATGATTTGGAAGATAGAATACTTTCTACGATTATGAATTATATGGTCCATTAAGTTATATAAAAAAAAACTACATGTACAGAAGACGGGAAATATAAAAATATTGAGGACAGTCAACTCTTAAATAACAAATAATTTTATTATTAACAAATTCCACAGCAACGACGGGTATAAATTCTAAACACAAGGACAGGGAAATGTCAAAATATGGAATGTAATGCCTCGCCAAAAAATATTATCTTTATTCAGCCTCAAATGAATTCCCGGGGGAGGCGGGTACCGTAGCTTGTAAATATATATATATATATATATATATATATATATATATATATATATAAAATTTTAACCTCTGTCTGTTCATTGATTTTTTTCGACAAAATTTCACGATAAATTTTCGTTTCACATGTCATAGACACCATAACTGCATTTTGTTTCTATGGTGTCTGTTTGTTTGTTTATTTGTTTGTTTGTTACCTTCTCACGCATAAACGGATGAACCGAATTTTATGAAACTTGGTATGTATATTACTACTAACCCAACATGAGTGGGGGTTATAAGGAAGGCCTGAAATTAAAAATAGCGATATTTCCTTTCCTATTGCATTTTTAATAAGCACATAACAAAAGTTGTTTATTTTGTTATTTAGAGAAACTTTTTTTTATATACACTATCATCGTATACCGAAGTATAAAGGCGTTATACGCTAAAAATTATAGCGGGAGACAACAATTTTATTTGGCACAAAAGACTCAACCGAACTAAATAAAACACTCAGTATGTGTATTAGCACTAACGCCTTCCTTATAATAAGCCATACTAACATTTCTAGGGACGGGCAGGAGTGGGGGTTCACAAAACAAAAACAATTCTTTGGAACTACAAGGTATCTCACCGGGAAAAATTAATTCAAATGTATGTTAATATTTTGTGCTTAATAATTCAAATCTATGCATAATGCACAGGAAACGGGAAATATGACAATATGGAGAACAGTGAAGTCTTACATAAAAAAATAATTTTATTATTAACAAATCCACAGAAACAACGGGTATTTAAACTAAACACTGGGACGGGTAAATGTCCAAATATTGTAGAAAGTAAAGCCTTGCCAAAAAAATACCATCACCATTCAGCCTCAAATGAATTCCCGAGCGAAGCCGGGTATCTGAGCTAGTATATATATATATATATATATATATATATATATATATATATATATATAGAGAGAGAGAGAGAGAGAGAGAGAGAGAGAGAGAGATAGGGTGAGAGAGAGAGTTAATGAACATCTGTTGCTGGGAGTAGAAACCTCCCAACTATACAGCATCTGGAATGCTGCATAGAACCTCAATCCGTCACACAGGCTTATCGTATTTCCATTCAACTCAAAACTTACAAGTTCAATGAGAACAATATTTGGTATTTAGGCATCAAATATTGTGGCTCATAATATGACAACTTATTGTTAATAGGTCATGAGTAGGAGCAAACAAGATGCTGAATACAAAATGCATAACAACATTTATAGAACAATACATTTGTAATTAGATTGATTATATATCAATATTTTTCGATCCGAAGCATGATAACGGAGATATTTCGAATTTTTGAAATCCCCCCCTCCCACGAGTCAGAATTCGGCCATTAACGAAATTGATCTTTATTTTTACATAATACGGATAGACGGACATTTGAAGAGGAATTCGAACATTGCGTGGGAACAGCTGATTTCCCATGAGTGAAATCTGCTAAAAAGAAAATGTAACTTTCTGTGGAAATAAATAACGATACATTCTGAAGGAAGGAATGTTAAAGGAAGTGTCCTTGAATGCCAGAAGGCCATTGAGAAAGAAGAAAGGAACAAATAGATAAGATATGATTAGAAGACCTTTCTAAGTTCATCCTGGGGCAGAGATAAAAGAAGTTAAGTGATTCAGAAAATAGTGTTCAAAATCATTCCAAGTGCAAGATAAGTTATTGACACTTTTCGACAAGACATATGAGACATTTTAGCAGATTTCCCTAAAGGGAAATCAGCTGTTGAGGCCGTACTCTTTGCGCGAATTTTGGAAAATTCAAAAGATATATATATATATATATATATACACATATATAAATTGTAACCTCTGTCTGTACATTTTTTTTTTTTTTTCGAAATTTCACGATTACATTTCGTTTCACATGTCATAGACACCATAACTGCATTTTGTTTCTTTCGTGTGTGTTTGTTTGTCACCTTTTCACGCATAAACGGCTGAACTGAATTTTATGAAACTTGGTGTGTATATTACTACTAACCCAACTTAGACTTTAGGCTATGTTAATATTCTCTGAGACGAACAGGAGTAGGGTTTATAGGTAAGGGCTGAAATTAAAAATAGGGATATTTCGTTCCCTATTGCATTTTCGGCTATTATTCACATAACAAAAGTTGTTCATTTTGTTATTGGGAGTAACTTTTGTTATATACACTTTTGACGTATACGTTGAAAACTACTGCGGAAGTCAACCATTTTATTTGGCACAAAAAAACTTAACCGAACTAAGCCAAACTCGGTATGTGTATTAGCACTAACGTTTTCATTTTAATAAGCCATACCAACATTTCTAGGGACAGGCAGGAGGGGGGGGGGTTATAAGGGAAGCTTGAATTTACAAATTTTATTATTAAAAAATCCACAGAAACGACGGGTATTAACCCTAAACGGGTAAATGTTAAAATATTGTGCTAAGTAATAATTGTCTATGGATAAAATAATTGTCCAAAAAAATACCACACCATTCAGCCTCAAATGAATTCCCGGGCGAAGCCGGGTATCTGAGCTAGTGTATATATATATATATATATATATATATATATATATATATATATATATATATATATGTCTGTTAACGCTCTAGCGGTCGCAATATTTGTTTGATCTTTACCGAACTCCATATGTAAACGTTTTACATAAATAACGTTAGAAGTGTAGGAAGGAGGATATATCATGGAACACTTCATTACAAGGTTAAATACAAATTATTGATTTCATTGGACTTTTACTTTGTGAGAAATATACCAATATATCGTTCTGTGATCCCTCCCCCTCTTCTTATTGGATTACTAAAATTTGAGTGATTAAGATAAAAATTATTCTGATTCATTATATAATTCAGCACTAGCTATTGTAAATAGTTTTCAATGAAATTACAATCTTATATTCAGATATAAATCATTAATTGTTTTTATTTCCGTTCTAAAATATTTCTATTTATATATTCACCTCTGCGAGGTTGGCTGACCTGTTTGTTTACAATTTAAATGCTTTCCGTTGTAGAGATTATTAACTCAATTTGTATTTGTATTTGTTCACTTAATATTTAATGTGGTGTTGCCAGTATGTAGATTTATCTATTGCAGAACTTGAAACGGGAAATCTGCTTAGTTTACGCAGCCCCTGCTTGACGGGCTTTTAGCAGATTTCCCTTAAGGGGAATCAGCTATTGAGGTTGTACTCATGACGGAATTTTCGAAATTTTTCTTCAAATGTCCATTGATCCTACCTAGTAGATGACGAAAATGAGGTCCGTTCAAATCTGTATATATATATATATATATATATATATATATATATATATTTGTCTGTTACCGCTCTAGCGGTCGCAATTTTTGTTTGATCGTTACCAAACTCGATATTTAGTCGTTTTATGTAAAAAGAAAGATCAGGTTTGTTAATGGCTGAAATCGGACCAGAGGGAGGGGGGGGGGTTTAGAGGAGAGGATTTTCGAAAATTCGAAATATTTCCGTTACTATACGTTGGATCGAAATATTGTACGGAATTAATATTATTGCAAATTGAATTTACTATAAATATTGTTATATACATTTATTCTCTATCTTGAATATTAACCGAGATATTGCCATTTTTATTAAATCTGGGCGGCTAACGGACGGGTGACTTTCCCGCCAAAAGCTAGTTCGGCCTTTTCCTTAACTGCTTGACTCTCGTGAAATTTCTCTATTGTAAAACTTCAATGTGGGAAATCTGCTTAGTTTACGCAGCTCCTGCGTGACGGTCTTTTTTATTTCCTCGTTACCAAACTCAATTTATAAGTTTTTTATGTATAACTAAAGGTCAAGTTTTGTATATATATATATATATATATATATATATATACTAGCTAAGGTACCAGGCTTCGGTCGGGAAATCATTAGAGGCTGAATATTGAGGTTATTTTCATATTAAGGCTTCAATGTGTAAAATTATACTTCCCGTCTGGGACTATTATTTTACCATGTACGTGACTTATACGATTGAAATTTTAGTTTATAAGAGTAAATGAAAATGAGTTCCCAATCAACCCCTCTGCTGTTTGACATACCTTGAATAATTCAAATCATAATCATGGTCATATCATTTGTTATAATTCATTAGTATTTGTAATGCACACATTTTCTGTCATACCCACTCCGAGCACACATAGTTTAGAAATCGGTCGTTTGTAAGTAGAAAGAAATTCCAATAGTGCCAACATTTAACAGGAAATAAGTTAACACAATTAACTGTGTGTTAGCCTCCGTGCAACTTCCTCTTCCGTTTGAGGGTTATCAACATTGCTTTACTTAAATTAATTTGTCAAAACATGATATAATTAGAATTTTCTAATAATTAATTTACCTGGTGGAAATAAATAATAGTGGCAACCTAAAAATAATGAATTATTTTCAAAGTCCGAGATGAGGGGGAAGGATCGTAGCCCTCCATGCAACCTAAATAATACTTTAAACAATCAGATCGAACAACAAAGTATCTTGTCTTTTACCATAATGACATTATCAAGTAACGTTTAATAGTTATATATAGTACATAGTACTTTCAATAAAGTCAAAATATCGGAGGAAATAAGCTACTATATACCAGAATTAAAGAGATTGATTCCCCACAATTTTCGCTATCACTCCTTGTGCAAATTCAGCGTAACTTTGTTTAAAAATTACGAAATAAAAATTGAATAAGGAAAATGCTGTTATAGTTTACATAAATAACGTTATTTCCAATTGAAAATAAATTGGGCTCAGGTTAGCCATGCAAGTTAAAGCGCTGACCTTTATCTCACATGGTAAACCTAGAGTGGCGAGTTCGATTCTCGCCTGGGCAAAGGAAATTATTTAGTGACGAAATTCATTAGCTCAAGCTGAGTCTGCGTAAACTAAGCATATTTCCCTCTTTTAATAATAGATAAATCAATACTGCTAACACACCACCGTGAATATTAAGTGTATAAATACAAACAGTAATAAGAAATCTTTCCCCTCTAGGCGGGAAGCGTCTCAAATGTTAGCAAGCAGGTCTGCCAACCAGGCTCTCACAGGAAGCAAAAAATATTACTGAAATATATCAGAATATAACATATTAATTTTAATGAAAACTGTTTACTATATCTAGTACAGTAATTCATAATGAATCAGAACAATTTTTATCTCAATCAATCAAATTTTAATTATCCAAGACCTTAAGACAGGGGGGGGTGGCGACACCATGACATATTTGCATGTATCTCGTATAATAAAGGTACCCTGAATACAATATTTGATGTTTAAACTTCGAATGATGTGGTTTATTACATAACAGAGTATCGTTTATTTTACATGAGTAGAAGTGGAGGTTTACTCAAGGTTAAAAACTGAAACATGCAAATATGTCGGTTAATATTCAAGATAGAGAATAAATGCATATAACAATAATTATAGTACATTTAATTTGCAATAAGATTGGTTTTTTTACCATTTTTCGATCCGACGTATAGTAACGAAGATATTTCGAATTTATATATATATATATATATATATATATATATATATATATATATATATATATATATATATAATTTTGAACGGACCTCATTTTCATCATCTCCTGGGTAGGATCGATGGACATTTGAAAACATTTTTCGAAAATCGCGTCATGAGTACGACCTCAATAGCTGATTTTCCTTAAGGGAAATCTGCTAAAAACGCAAATATCTCTGTTAATAATCGAGATAGTGGAAAAAGTACGACAAACAACATTTAAAGAACATTACATTTGAAGCAAGATTGGTTCTATACAATTTTTCGATCCGACGCATAATAACTCAAAATTCCCCTTCAATAAAGCCCCCCCCCTCCCAATGGTCAGATTTCAGCCACTAACGAACTTGATCTTTCTACATACAAAAAAGTCCGTCAGGCAGGGGCTGCGTTAACTAAGCAGATTTCCCAAGTGTGTCACGTTTTAGCAGATTTCCCTTAAGGGAAATCAGCTATTGAGGTTGTACTCATGACGGAATTTTCGAAATTTTTCTTCAAATGTCCATCGATCCTACCTAGTAGATGACGAAAATGAAGTTCGTTCAAAACTGTATATATATATATATATATATATATATATATTTTTCTGTTACCGCTCTAGCGGTCGCAATTTTTGTTTAATCGTTACGAAACTCGATATTTAACCGTTTTATGTAAAAAGACAGATCAAGGTCGTTAATGGCTTAAATCGGACCAGAGGGAGGGGGGGTTTAGAGGGGGGGATTTTCGACAATTCCAAATATCTCTGTTATTATGCATCGGATCGAAAAATTGTATATAATCAGTCTTATTGCAAATTAAATTAACTATAAATATTGTTATATACACTTATTCTCTATCTTGAATATTAACCGAGATATTTGCATTTTCATGAAGTCTGTGGTCGGATGTAGTTCGGGCTACTTCGGCCGTTTTCGTAAGTCGGCTCTGGCGTAAGCTTCTAACCTAACCTGTAGTTTCTATTCCCTAACCTACCTAACCTTCATTACTTTGTGAGATTTATGCAAATACGTTCTGTTCATCCGCCCCCCCCCCGCCATTCTTTTTAGCAGATTTCCCTTAAGGGAAATCAGCTATTGAGGTCGTACTCATGACGCGAGTTTTGAAAAATTTCCTCAAATGTCCATCGATCCTACCCAGGAGATGACGAAAATGAGGTCCGTTCAAAATTATATATATATATATATATATATATATATATATATATATATATATATATATATATATATATATTTGTCTGTTAACGCTCTAGCGGTCGCAATTTTTGTTTGATCGTTACCAAACTTCATATTTAAGCGTTTTACGTAAAAATATAGATCAAGTTCGTTAATGGCTGAAATCGGACTAGTGAGAGGGGGGGGGTTTAGAGGGGGGATTTTTGAAAATTCAAAATATCTCCGTTAATATGCGTCGGATCGAAAAATTGTATGGAATCTGGACATTTATTCAGTATCTTGAATATTAACCGAGATATTTGCATTTGTATTGTGTGTGTGGTCACGGAACCCCACCATGTTCCGGACTCTCCGCCGAGAGCTCTGGTGGCCGTTTCCAGAACTATTCGTCCCTCGTCAATAGGTTTAGAGATCCCTTCCTACTACAGCTGTTATTAGGCGGATTTCTCTATTGTAAAACTTCACGTGGGAAATCTGCTTAGTTTACGCAGCCCCTGCGTGACGGACTTTTTTCTATTTCTTTAGTTCTTGGACTACTAAAATTTGAGTTATTAAAATATAAATTATTCTTACAATTCAAAAGCCGTTTCAGTTGGGAGTTTATTAAAATTAACTGAAAGATTTCTCATTACCGTTTGTATCTACTTATGACGATGTTGTGTTACCAGTATGCAGATTTCTCTATTGCTAAACATCACATAGGAAATCTGTTTAGTTTACACAGCCCCTGCGTTACGGACTTTTTTTATTATTATTGTTAAATATTTTGTTTTGTCAATAAGAGGCAACCAACATTTATTACCAGGTTTTAAAACTTGACAATCCTTCATTTGTTGATTGTACTTAGAGCAATATGATAAACAGTTATGACATTTGCGTCAACAATTCAATTTATGTCATTTTTAATTGGTTTTATCATTATGTTATTTATCTACTTTTCCCCAATTACAGCTGATATTGAGCGACAAAAAGAACATTTCTGAAGTGCGGCAAAAAGTAAAAATGTAAGCTTTGAGAAAAGTGAAGATAAGAATAATAGGCAGCTCATTATATTCAAAACTGAATATATTTTCCTAGAACTCGGATCGATATTTGAATATTTTAAGCAAAATAATGTTTATTATTCTAAATGTTTTACAGTTACTAAATTGTTAAATGGAATGGACCAGTAATTGTAGCTCCATATAATATTCCATCTGAAAGTGCGCAGTTTAATATGTGGGCACATCTACCATTACCATCTGCAACCAGAAGGACCAGGCAGGGGCTGCGTAAACTAAGCAGATTTCCCTCATGAAGTTTTACAGTAGATAAATCTACATACTGGGAACACCAGCTTAAATATTAAATGAAACAGTACAAACAATACTAGTGGATAGTCTTTCAGTCAATTTTAATAACCTCCCAATGGAAAGTGTCTGATTTTAAACAAAGAGGTTAGACAACTTCTCATCGCTGAACAGATAGATAGAAATATTCTTCACCCCGATGGAATTTTCTATATCTAGTACTGTAATTTATAATGAACTAGCGGACCCAACATACGTTGTTCTGCATGATATTTCAAGCGGTTAGGATATTAAATTTAATAATACTATGTTTAAAACAAAACTTACTTTTAATAACACGAAAACAACTTTTGTTATGCGGACGTTTGCCTAAAAAAAAAACAGAAATATCGCGATTTTTTTATTCAGGCGTTTCTTATAACACCCACTCCCGTTTGAAACTAAAAACTTTTATATAGCTTATAATCATGTAAGAATTAATACTGATTTACATATAGAGTTTTTGTTAAGTTCGGTTCAATCCTTAGTGCCCAATAAAATTGTTGGCTCCCACTTAAATGTTTAGTGTATATCTCGTTTATACTTTGTTATACGACAAAAGTGAATAAAACAAAAGTTACTCTAAATAACAAAATAAACAACTTTTATCCTGCACTCTTATTGCAAATTGAATGTACTATAAATGTTGTTATATGCATTTATTCTCTATCTTGAATATTAACCGAAACATTTGATTTTTTCAGTTTTCAGCCTTCAGTAAACCCTCCACTACTACAAGTGTTACATAAACAATGCTTTGTTATACTCGTATAATAAAGAATATTAATTGAAGCCTAAATATTAAATATAGTTTTCATTGAACTTTGTGAGATATATGCATATACGTTCTGTTGACCCCCCCCCCTTCTTTTGTTTTTGGATTACTAAAATTTGAGTGATTGAGATAAAACTGATTCTGATTCATTACAAATTACACCACTAGCATATGTTAATTGTTTTCAATAAAATTAATATGTTATATTCAGATATATTTCATAAATTGTTTGTCGGTCTATCTATGCAACGCTACGATACTGGCTTGCCTATAGTTCACAATCCATCCCCTTTCCGTTGTAGGGATTATTAACTTGTACATTTACTGAGCATTCAAGGTAGTGTTACCTGTATGTATATTGTTTTTCTTTCTCCTGAGCCGATGTCAGATCTGTTTGTTTACATTTCTGAAGCTTTCAGTAGGGATGTTTCTTATTATAGTTTGTATTTATTCACTTAATATTCACGGTGTTGTTGTGTTACTGGTAGGTAGATTTATCTATTGTTAAACTTCACGCGGGAAATCTGCTCAGTTTACGCAGCCCCTGCGTGACGGACTTTTAAACTTCGTCGCTGGGGACTTATTATAGTTGTCATGTGCAGAAATATCTCCAGCGGTCTCCAGCATACTTTAATATAAGACAGATATGCTAGTAATGTTAGTAATATTGGCCTGCAGTAGGAAATGAGGGCAAACTACCCTTAACCCCCTCCCCCCACTTCAACCCCTAAATTCCTAACCCTTCATTTTAGCAGGCTCGCCAATTATAGACCTCAGGATAGTAATATCCTCACCCCCAAGACCTATTTTCTCAGGATGGCATCCAAAAAGGGAAGTAAAAAAAAAATAAGACTATTTTGAATGAGTTATTTTATATAATAGTGGATGATAAATTATAAAAAACCCGCGGAAGGCCTGCGCAAACTATGCTGATTTCCAACGTGGTCACGACAACCAACTGAACTCATTTCACCATATGTTCACTGTTTCTATACCAAAATCAGGTGAGTCGAACTGGCGATTCATGGAAGGCTGAACACAAAAAAGACCTTCACGCAGGGGCCGCTTAAAGTAAGAAGATTTCCCGCGTGAAGTTTAATAATAGATACAAACCGGTAACACAAAACCGCCGTGAATATTATGTGAATAAATACAAACGGTTATGAGAAATCTTTCCCTTCCCGGCGGGAAGCACCTGATTCGTAAACAAACAGATCTGCGAACCGAGAAAACCAATTATTATATTGAATCAGAATAATTTTTAACTCAATCAATCAGATTTAGGTAGTCCAAGAACTTCAGTCGAGGGTTGGGGAGTTACATGAACATATTTCCCTTTATCACGTATAATAACGGTCTCTTGAAAACAATATTTGGTTTTTATTTAAGCTTCAAATAATGTGGTTCATTATATAACGTTTAAATCGTGGTTTGATATTTAAATGTTCAGGTAGAGTTCATATCTATTAAAATTACAAAGATCTGGTGGGTGTTAACTTTAAGGTTTTGCAATTGACATTTTATGTAAATACTCTACCCCGATGAAATTTGTCATCAAATGTCCATCGATCCTACCCAGGAGATGACTAAAATGAAGTCCGTTCAAAATTGTATCTATCTGTCTCATCTATCTATCTATCTATCTATCTATCTATATATATATATATATATATATATATATATATATATATATATATATATAAAATTGTAACCTCTGTCTGTACATTGATTTTCTTCGCGAAATTTTACGCTAACTTTTCGTTTCACGTGTCATAGACACCATAACTGCATTTTGTTTCTTTGGTGTCTGTTTGTTTGTTTGTTACCTTTTCACGCATAAACGGCTGAACCGAATTTTATGAAACTTGGTATGTACATTACTGCTAACCCAACTTACACTTTTTTCGTATACCTAAGTATAAATGAGTTATAGGTTGAAAACTACTGCGGAAGTCAACAATTTTATTTGGCACAAAAACTCTACGGAACCAAACCAAACTCGGTATGTGAATTAGCACTAACGCCTTCCTTATAATAAGCCGTACTAACATTTCCAGGGAAGGGCAGGAGTGGGGGTTATACGGGCGGCCTGAAATTAAATATAGTGATATTATTGTCATACCTCTCGGTGGAGACCGTCGTCATTGGCTGATGGTTGAGTACCGCTGGCAAGCGCTTTCGATGCGATGGCATCATCTTCAAGCCTGTTGATAGTGTACTGAGTTGCTTGTCCGTCAGTCAGTGGGTTTTATGCTCTGTTCACCGTATTAGTTGTTTACGTTTAGTCCAGATCTGTTTACTTACCATTAAGATCTGACACACGAGGGATGTTGATGTTCAGGTAAATTGTTTTCGTGTGGTGGGTTGTTTACGTTTTGAATCGAGATCTGTTTACTTACCACTCAGATCTGTCAACGGGTTAGTGTTCAGGTAAATTGTTATGTGTGGTGGATTGTTAACGTTTTATTAGATCTGTTTACTTACCATTCAGATCTGTCAAACGAGGTGCGTTTAGACTAGTGTTCAGGTAAATTGTTATCGTGTAGTAGGTCATTGTCCTCATCCGTATGGGTGTTTACATTTCTAGTGTTAATGTGTAAGGTGGTATGGTGTAATACATATGATATGTATATACGGGTATAATGTAATATTTGTGTCATTGTTATTATACATTAAAATTATGTATCATAGACAAATGAATAAATAAATGATTAAGTACTATATGGAACTACCTGCGTCGTCGCTTTACCTGTTGGTAATCCTGGGTGATTCCGTCTGTTGGCGTCTTCCGTTTATTATTCCTTTTAAGAAGTTGTAGTGGTCTGAAGATCGTGTCCGAGCTAGTGTTGAGCTGTTCATTGATGATGTCTCCGTTGAATGTCCGTTGTTTGTATATCTCCATATTCTCTAGTATATCCAATCGTCGGCCTTTCGTTTGTCGGTGTAGAAGTTTCATGCTGTCGGCTATACTCGTCGGGTCGTGGCAATGGTCGTTCAGGTGGTTGGCGAAATTGGAATCTCGTTTGTTAAGTCTGAACGAGCGGATATGTTCGGTGTATCGCGTTTTCAATCTCCTTCCAGTTTGTCCAATGTATGTGTTGTTACAGCTGCACGTAAGTTTATATACTCCGTTCATATTGAAGATGTCCTTGTTCTCGATGTCATTTATGAGCTTCTGCCGTAGGTTGTTGTTGGTTCTGAACGTAGTGTGAAGTCCTTCTTTCCGAAGTGCGTTTGTGATTTCAATAAAATATAACGCATATTTTACGGATAAAATCACAAACGCACTTCGGAAAGAAGGACTTCACACTACGTTCAGAACCAACAACAACCTACGGCAGAAGCTCATAAATGACATCGAGAACAAGGACATCTTCAATATGAACGGAGTATATAAACTTACGTGCAGCTGTAACAACACATACATTGGACAAACTGGAAGGAGATTGAAAACGCGATACACCGAACATATCCGCTCGTTCAGACTTAACAAACGAGATTCCAATTTCGCCAACCACCTGAACGACCATTGCCACGACCCGACGAGTATAGCCGACAGCATGAAACTTCTACACCGACAAACGAAAGGCCGACGATTGGATATACTAGAGAATATGGAGATATACAAACAACGGACATTCAACGGAGACATCATCAATGAACAGCTCAACACTAGCTCGGACACGATCTTCAGACCACTACAACTTCTTAAAAGGAATAATAAACGGAAGACGCCAACAGACGGAATCACCCAGGATTACCAACAGGTAAAGCGACGACGCAGGTAGTTCCATATAGTACTTAATCATTTATTTATTCATTTGTCTATGATACATAATTTTAATGTATAATAACAATGACACAAATATTACATTATACCCGTATATACATATCATATGTATTACACCATACCACCTTACACATTAACACTAGAAATGTAAACACCCATACGGATGAGGACAATGACCTACTACACGATAACAATTTACCTGAACACTAGTCTAAACGCACCTCGTTTGACAGATCTGAATGGTAAGTAAACAGATCTAATAAAACGTTAACAATCCACCACACATAACAATTTACCTGAACACTAACCCGTTGACAGATCTGAGTGGTAAGTAAACAGATCTCGATTCAAAACGTAAACAACCCACCACACGAAAACAATTTACCTGAACATCAACATCCCTCGTGTGTCAGATCTTAATGGTAAGTAAACAGATCTGGACTAAACGTAAACAACTAATACGGTGAACAGAGCATAAAACCCACTGACTGACGGACAAGCAACTCAGTACACTATCAACAGGCTTGAAGATGATGCCATCGCATCGAAAGCGCTTGCCAGCGGTACTCAACCATCAGCCAATGACGACGGTCTCCACCGAGAGGTATGACAATAATATCACTATATTTAATTTCAGGCCGCCCGTATAACCCCCACTCCTGCCCTTCCCTGGAAATGTTAGTACGGCTTATTATAAGGAAGGCGTTAGTGCTAATTCACATACCGAGTTTGGTTTGGTTCCGTAGAGTTTTTGTGCCAAATAAAATTGTTGACTTCCGCAGTAGTTTTCAACCTATAACTCATTTATACTTAGGTATACGAAAAAAGTGTAAGTTGGGTTAGCAGTAATGTACATACCAAGTTTCATAAAATTCGGTTCAGCCGTTTATGCGTGAAAAGGTAACAAACAAACAAACAGACACCAAAGAAACAAAATGCAGTTATGGTGTCTATGACACGTGAAACGAAAAGTTAGCGTAAAATTTCGCGAAGAAAATCAATGTACAGACAGAGGTTACAATTTTATATATATATCATACACCGAGAGGTATGACAATAATATCATTTATATTGGCGGTTCTAACCCTTTATTTGAATTACCAAATATAGTGATATTTCGTTTCCTATTGGGGTTTCGGCAAATATGCACATAACAAAAGCTGTTTATTTTGTTGTTTAGAGAAACATTTCTTCTATCATCGTATACCGAAGTATAAAGGCGTTATACGCTAAAAATTATAACGGCAGTCAACAATTTTATTTGGCACAAAAGAATCAACCGAACTAAATAAAACTCGGTACGTATATTAGGACTAATGCCTTCATTATAACAAGCCATACCAACATTTCTAGTGATGGGCAGGAGTGGGGGTTGTAAGGGAGGTCTGAAATAAAAGCGGTATTTCGTTTTCTATTGGGTTTTCTGCAAACAAGCACATGCCAAAAGTTGTTTATTTTGTTATTTAGAGAAACTTTCTCAACAATTCTTTTTAATATGAACTACCAGGTACCTCACCGGGAAAAAATAATTCAAAAGTATGTTAATATTTTGTCCTTAATAATTCAATTCAATGCATAATGCACAGGAAACGGGAATTATGACAATATGGAGGACAGTGACGACTTACATAAAAAATAATTTTATTATTAACAAATCCACAGAAACGACGGGTATAAACCGTAAAAACTGGGACGGGTAAATGTCAAAATATTATGCAAAGTAAAGCCTTGCCAAAAAAATACCATCACCATTCAGGCTCAAATTAATTCCCGAGCGAAGCCGGATATCTGAGCTTGTATATATATATGATTGTTCTTATACAGTTTTTCAATACGACTTATAGTAACAGAGATATTTAGTCGTTTATGTTAAAATAAATGATCAAGTTTGTTAACGGATGAAATCAGACCAGGAGAAGGAGGGGGGGGTTTAGAGGGGAGGAATTTCGAAAATTCAAAATATCTGTGTTACTATAAGTCGTATTGAAAAATTGTATAAGAACAACCTTATTACAAATTAAATGTACTATAAATATTGTTATATTTATTTATTCTCTATCTTGAATACTTGTTGTTGTTGTATAGGGTTTAAGGACGAAAAACTAGCATGTTATCATCGCCCTGTAATATTTATAATTCACATTTTGGTATCCTCATCCATATCGCCATTTTAACAATATAAACGAGGATACGAACAATTGCACTTTAAATTTCTTTGTATAAACTCGTGTTTTTTTACAAAATTAAACAATTTATCGAGTTCTTTCGTGTCATGTCCAAGGGCCACTTCTTCTATCTTGAATTCGAACCGAGATATTTGCATTTTTCAGTTTTCAGCCCACTTTGGCAATCGCCCACTTCTATTAATGTCATATTAACAATTAGCTGTTATCTCTTGAACCCCTTTATTAAAAGGTTAAACACCAACTATTGTGTTCATTGAACTTTTACTTTGTGAGATATATGCAAAGAACTTTCTTTTGACAACTCTTGTAAATTGACTGAAAGATTTATTATTACCGTATGTATGTATTTACTTAACATTCGTGGTAGTGTTACCTGTGTGTATTTATCTATTGTAAACCTTCGCTTGGGAAAGCTGCTTAGTTTACGCAGCCCCTGCGTTATTGACTTTTTAGCAGATTTCCTTTAAGGGAAATCAGCTATTGAGGTCGTACTCATGATGTGAGTTTCGAAAAATTTCTTCAAATGTCCATCGATCCTACCCAGGAGATGACGAAAATGAGGTCCGTTCAAAATTATATATATATATATATATATATATATATATATATATATATATATTTAAATATATATATACATAGATATATATATATATATATATATATATATATATATATATATAGATATATATATATATATATATATATATATATATATATATATATATCTATATATATATATATATATATATATATATATATATGTATATATATATATATATATATATATAATTCTCTGTTAACGCTCTATCGCTCGCAATTATTGTTTGATCTTTACCAAACTAATAATATAATCGATTTATGTACAAATGAAGATCAATTTCGTTAATGGAAGAAATCGGACAAGAGGGAGGGTGGGGTTAGAGGGGGGGTGTTTTAAAATTCAAAATATCTCCGTTATTATGCGTCGGATCGAAAAATTGTATAGAATAAATCTTATTGCAAATTAAATTTACTATAAATATTGTTCTATACATTTATTCTGTATCTTGAATATTAACCGAGATATTTGCATTTGTATTCTGCGTGTGGTCACGAGTAGGCTATGTTCGAACTTTCCGGCGAGAGCTCTGGCGGCCGTTTCTATAACTATTTGTCCCTCGTGAATAGGTTTAGAGGTTAGGTCAACTGTTTTTTGGGGCTAGAAACTACTGGGTTGTTACGCCCTAAATAATGTTTTAGGTTTAGAGGTTTCTTACTACTACAGTTGTTATTAGGCAGATTTCCATACTGTAAAACTTCACGTGGGAAATCTGCTTAGTTTACGCAGCTCCTGCGTTATTGACTTTTTTTAAAATATACTTAAAATTAAAATAGTATATAAAGGATATTGGAAACTTGCGGAAACTGAGGGTCAAAAATACACTGGCGCTCATCTGAGATTCCCATGAAAGGTCTAAAATGGTGTTTCATGTTCATTGAGTTTGTCATTGACGTGCTCGCACTAGAAATAAGTATATTGGTCATCGCTTCACGTGATTGTCGTTACACTATCAGTGAATAGAACTGAACTGATTAAAAATTACGAAAAACATTCAAGGAGCAGATAATAACTAGCAGCTAAATGTTTCAATAAATCACTGTAAAGAATGAAATAAGAGGAGTGGCCGGCAGATGCACAGAGCATGACCTTATATTGCAATTGCTGTGAGAATTATGATTCGAATTGATCAAATAGTGACAGAATGTTTTCTATAATTGGATAGCAAAACGTCAGTCAGGCGGGGCCTGCGTAAACTAAGCAGATTTCCCTCGAGAAGTATTGCAAAAGGTAAATGTACATACCGGTATCACTTAGCACCAACGTGATTATTGAGTGAATAAATACAAACAGGACAGAGAAATCGTTCAGTCAATTTTAATAACGTCAAAAAGAAACAGATCTGCCAGCCTCTCACAGCTGAACAGATAGCTAGAAATATTCTTTACCGGAAAGAAAAAAGTCCGGTACGCAGGGGCTGCGTAAACTAAGCAGATTTCCCACGTGAAGTTTTACAGTAGAAAAATCTGCCCAATAACACCTGTAGTAGTAAGGGATCTCGAAACCTATTCTAGAGGGACGAATAGTTACAGTAACGGCCGCAAGAGCTTAGCCGACTCCTGCCGACCACACTGCATACAAATGCAAATATCTCGGTTAATATTCAAGATACAGAATAAATGTATTAAATGTTTATGCAAACAATATTTATAGTAAATTTAATTTGAAATAAGATTGATTCTATACAATAATTCGTTCCGACGCATAATAACGGAGATATTTTGAATTTTCAAAAATCCCCCCTCTAAACCCCCCTCCCACTGGTCCGATTTCAGCCATTAATGAACTTGATCTTCCTTTTTTCATAAAACGATTAAATTCCGAGTTTAGTAACGATCAAACAAAAATTGCGACCGCTAGAGTGTTAACAGACAGATATATATATATATATATATATATATATATATATATATATATATATATATATATATATATATATATATATAATTTTGAACGGACCTCATTTTCGTCGTCTCCTGGGTAGGATCGATGGACATTTGAAGACATTTTTCAAAACTCGCGTCATGAGTACGACCTCAATAGCTGATTTCTCTTAAGGGAAATATAAAAACATATATAATCTAGAAATATAACACATTAATTTTATTGAAAGCTATTTACTACATTTAGTACCGTAATTTATAATGAATGTTTTGGGCTCAGGTTAGCCATGTGAGTTAAAGCGTTGACCTTAATCTCACATGGTAAACCTAGAGTGGCGAGTTCGATTCTCGCCTGGGCAAAGGAAATTATTTAGTGACGAAATTCATTAAATAACATCCTAAGTCTCACTCTGGCTAGAGAAGGGTGGTAACCTGTAGATAACCCGTCCCAATTAGCCTAAGTTGCAAAAAGTGGACGCTAATAAATAATAATATAAAGAAACTAGCTCAAATACCCGGCTTCGCCCGGGAATTGATTTAAGGCTGAATGGTGATGGTATTTTTTTTTGTCAAGGCTTTACTTTGCACAATATTTTGACATTTACCCGTCCCAGTGTTTAGGGTTAATACCCGTTGTTGGCATTTGTTAATAATAAAATTAATTTTTTATGTAAGTCTTCACTGTCCTCCAAATTGTCATATTTCCCGCCTCCTGTGCATTATGCATAGATTTCAGTTATTAAAGACAAAATATTAACATTGATTTGAATTAATTTTTCCAGGTGAAGTACCTCATAGTTCAAATTGGAATGAATTGCTGAGCATATCAATATTTCTACGCAAATTACTTGCTCCACACATTGTTCCTGGAGAAATGTATAAAAAAAAAAAGTTAATCTAAATAACAAGTGTAACAACTTTTGTTATGTGCATGTTTGTTGAAAAACAAATAGACAATTAAATATCGCGAATTTTTATTTCAGGCATCCCTTAAAAGCCCCACTCCCGTTCTAACCTAAACATTTTAATATAGCATAATCATGGAAGAGTTAATGCTAATTGACATACCGAGTTTTGTTAAGTTCGGTTCAATCGTTAGTGCCCAATAAAATAGTTGACTCCCGCTTTAGTTTATAGTGTACATTTCGTTTATACATTGTTAAAAGACAAAAATGAATATAACAAAAGTTACTTGAAATAACAAAATAAACAACTTTTGTCATGTGCATATTTGCAGAAAAACCTGTAGAAAACGAAATACCGCTATTTTTAATTTAAGGCCTCCCTTACAATCCCCACTCCTGCCCGTCCCTAGAATTGTTGGTATGGCTTATTATAATTAAGGCGTTAGTCCTAATACACGTACCGAGTTTTATTTATTTCGGTTGGGTCTTTTGTCCCAAATAATATTGTTCACATCCGCTATAGGTTTTAGCGTATATCTTGTTTATAATTCAGTATACGAAAAAAGTGTATATAACAAAAGTTACTCTAAATAACAAAATAAACAACTTTTGTTATGTTCTTATTTGCCGAAAAATAGGAAACCAATGATCGCTTTTTTTAATTTCAGGTTTCCCTTATAACCTCCACTCCTGTTCGTCTCAGAGGATATTAATATAGCCTAAAGTCTAAGTTGGGTTAATAGTAATATACATATCAAGTCTCATAAAATTCGGTTCAGCCGTTTATGCGTGAAAAGGTAACAAACAAACAAACAAACACACCAAAGAAACAAAACGCAGTTATGGTGTCTATAACATGTGAAAAGAAAAGATATCGTAAAATTTCGCGAAAAAAATCAATGTACAGACAGAGGTTACAATTTTATATATATATATATAGATAGATAGATGCATAGAATTTTTCACATATTTGCGTTTATCTCAAAAAGTTAAAAAACACATTATTTGAAGTAACAAATAACAAGTATTGTTCTCATTTAACTGTTAACTTTTTGAGATAAACGCAAATATGTGAAAAATTCTGTGCATCTATATATATATATATATATATATCTATATATATATATATATATATATATATATATATATATAAAGTTGTAACCTCTGTCTGTGCATTGATTTTTTTCGCGAAATTTTACGATAACTTTTCGTTTCACATGTCACAGACACCATAACTGCATTTTGTTTCTTTCATGTATGTTTGTTTGTTACCTTTTCTCGCATAAACGGCTGAACCGAATTTTATGAAACCTGGTATGTATATTACTACTAGCCCAATTTAGACTTCAGGCTATATTAATTTTCTCTGAGACTAACAGATGTGGGGGTTCTAAAAGGAGGCCTGAAATTAAAAATAGCGATATTTCGTTTCCTTTTTGGCTTAATGGTAAATATGCAAAAAAAAAACAGAAGTTGTTCATTTTGTTATTTAGCCCTAGAATAGTACCTATACACAACAATAGTGAATGGTACCTATACGTCTTATAGACGTGCCCGCCCTGAAAAGTGCCAAAAAATGGTATAATAAATATTTTAAACTCTGTAAATGTCAATAAATCTTAATTTCTTCTTCTATTTGCATACTTACTACATATCATAGAATGAAAAACTGCTCTTAGAATTAAAATATTAAACAAAACTGCAAGTAAGAAAACATCATTATAGAAAATAAATTTGAATTCGATTCCCAGGAATTTTTTCAGGTTTTTTTTCAAGCAGGTAAAAATGTTTAAATGAAAGGATGAGGTATATAAAAAACACTTTAATGTGATTTAAACATCTAAAATTGGTCATAAATTCATTATTTTTTACAAACTTGGCAAATGTTGAAACAATGTTCGCCACAAACTGCCTTTCTGCAGTTTTTGGCTCATGAAATCTCGCGATTTTTATGCCGTATTTGGCTGGTTTGTTGGGTATGTACATTTTGAATCTCACACGGCCTCGAAATGGAACAAGTTGCTCATCGATAGTCATATATGAGCTTGGATCATAATTTGATATACATCGCTCAATCAGCATATTCCATATATCCCGGATGGGTGCAAATTTGTCAGTCAATATTCTTTCCTCTCGAGTTTCTCGTGAATCAAAACGGAGAGTGTTGAGCAAAAAATGATGTCTTTTTGCAGAAAATGAGGCATGATATTTTTGACCGCATTCTTTCGTGTTGTGTAACGTTTCGATCTTCATGTGGTTGTCTTTCTTAGCCTCTGCGAGAATTGGCACACCGATAAGGGCTCTAAGCTCGACCAATGATAGGTCCTTCAAAGCAGAAGCATAGATGTTTTTGTATGACTCTCTTTGCTTTGAAATTTCAGCATTTGTGTTTTGCACTATCATGTATAATGATAGATGCAATGTTTTGCACTGACATGTATAATGATTTTAGCTGCGGTTTTGCCAGATGATCGTGGAAAGGGAGTAGTTTTCCAGGAAAAACCATTACGCCCAAACATATTGTCACAATCAGGGCGCAGCTTTTTGTTCTGATGTGAATGGTCCTCACAATCTTGGCCAGACCTCTTCCGCCTTTTAGTTGATCTTGTGGCTTGTTTTACTGGCCCTGACATTTGAGATCTAGGTATAGATCCAGATGGTGTTGAAGTTGATTGAATCGTTTGAAGTATCCTCTCCTCTATATCTTCATCTTCTTCAGAAGAAGCTTCGTAGTCTGTATCTAAATCAGAATCATCAGGATCCTCGGGAAAAGCATCCTCACCTACCTCAAGATCGTCTTCTACCTCGCTGCATTCTGATTCGGCCCTCTGACGAAGTAATTCTTCTAATACTTCCTCATCTGTTGTGAACAATTTGCGTGTCTTGGACATCTGAAACGTTAGAAAAATTGCTGTGAATGTGAAGATTCTTACGTATCAATGGTACCACAACTACGCCAGTCAGACGTGTAAAAATAACCTCATAAATAGTATCAAGACGTATGAAGGTAACCTTGTGAATGGTATCAATACGTCTCCAGGACGTATAAAAATACATCAAGAATAGTACCAACACGCCTGAGAGGCGTGGTAGGATTTGTTAGAAAAAATGCATTGATGTGAACACTTCTGAGGTTTGAAGTACACTAATCCTCCAATGGAGAGCCAGGTGTAGTATATCTAGAAGGCAGGGGTATTATTCTCTTCCAAAACAAAATGGCGGCTGTTCAACTACTGAACTACGTCTAATAGGCGTATACGTACCATTCTAGGGTTAAAGCAACTTTTGTTATATATACTTTCGTCGTATACCGAAGTGTAAATCATATCACGCTAAAAATTATAGCTGGACTCAACAATATTATTTGGCACAAAAGACGGAACAAAACTAAATAAAACTCGGTATGTGTATTAGCACTAATGCTATCATTATCATAAGCCATACCAACTTTTCTAGGGATGGCAGGAGTGGGGGTTGTAAGGGAGGCGTGAAATTAAAAATAGAGGTATTTCGTTTTCTATTCATTTGTCTGCAAATATGAACATAACAAAAGTAGTTTATTTTTTTTGTTTGAAGTAAGTTTTGTAATATTCACGTTTTTCTTATAAAAAAGTATAAACGAGATATACACTAGAAACTAAAGTGCGAGCCAACTATTTCATTGGGCAATAGTGATTGAACCGAACTTAACAAAACTCGGTACGTCAATTAGCATTAATTCTTCCATGATTTTAAGCCATATTACAATTTTTATGTTGGAACAGGAGTGGGGGTTATAAGGGAGGCCTGAAATAAAAACTCGCAATATTTCATTTTCTGTTTGTTTTTCGACTAACGTACACATAACAAAAGTTGTTTAATTTGTTATTTAGAGTAACTTTGATTTTATATATTTTTTCGGGAACAAAGTATGAACCAAGTAATTTCTGTAGAAATATTCATTTGTTCAACAATTCTTTCCAGTATGAACTACCAGGCACCTCACCTGGAAAAATTAATTCAAATCTATGTTAACATTTTCTCCTTAATAGTTCAAATCTATGCATAATGCACAGGAGAAGGGAAATATGACAATATGGAGGACAGTGAATTCTTACATGAAAAATTAATTTTATTATTAACAAATAAAGCATTGCCAAAAAAATGCCATTACCATCCAGCCTCAAATGAATTCCCGGGCGAAGTTGAGTATCTGAGCTAGTATATATCTATCTATCTATCTATATATATATATATATATATATATATATATATATATATATATAAAATTGTAATCTCTGTCTGTACATTGATTTTTTTCGCGAAATTTCACGATAACTTTTCGTTTCACATGTCATAGACACCATAACTACATTTTGTTTCTTTTGTGTCTGTTTGTTTGTTTATTTGTTTGTTTGTTACGTTTTCACGCATAAACGGCTGAACCGAATTTTATGAAACTTGGTATGTATATTACTACTAGCCCAACTTAGACTTTAGGCTATATTAATATTCTCTAAGACGAACAGGAGTTTCCTATTGCTTTTTCAGCGAATATGCATATAACAAAAGTTGTTTATTTAGTTATTTAAAGTAACTTTTGTTATATAAACTTTTGCCGTATACGGAAGTATAAATGAGTTATACGCTAAAAACTATAGCGGGAGTCCACAATTTTATTTGGCACAAAAGACTCAATCGAACTAAACTAAACTCGCTAAGTGAATTAATACTAACGATTTCCTTATAATAAGCCATACTAACATTTCTAGGGACGGGCAGGAGTGGGGGTTATAAGGAAGGTCTGAAATTAATAATAGTGATATTTCGTTTCCTATTGCATTTTCGGCAAATATGCACATAACAAAAGTTGTTTATTTTGTTATTCAGAGAAACTTTTTTTTATATACATGAAGTGAAGTCTTACATAAAAAAATAATTTTATTATTAACAAATCCACAGCAACGACGGGTATTAACCCTAAACACTGGGACGGGTAAATGTCAAAATATTGTGCAAAGTAAAGCCTTGCCAAAAATATACCATCACCAAATCAATTCCCGGGCGAAGCCGGGTATCTGTGCTAGTATATATATATATATATATATATATATATATATATATATATATATATATACACATACAGTTTTGAACGGTCCTCATTTTCGTCATCTGATAGCTAGGATCGATGAACATTAGAAGAGAAATTTCGAAAATCGCGTCATGAGTACGACCTCAATAGCTGATTTCCCTTAAGGGAAATCTGCTAAAATAATGACTGAAATATATCAGAATATAATATATTAAAAACTATTGACTACATCTAGTCCGATATATGCGAGGAGTGGCCGGCGGATACTCAGAGCATGATCAAATGTTGAAATTGCATTGAGAATTAAGATTTCAAACGATCCAATGGAAACTGAATGTATTCTATAATTGCCCTGGCTTGCCGATGCTTACTTGCTGATGCTAACACTAATCATGCCCATTTGAAGCATACTTAAATGTCCATCACGCAGGGACTGCGTAAACTAAGCAGATTTCCCACGTGAAGTTCAACAATAGATAAATCTATATAATGTTATAATACCAACGTGAATGAATTAATCTTTCAGTCAATTTTAATACTCTCTAAACTGAAAGCGTCTGAAATGAAAAGAAATAGGTTTGCCAACCTCTCACAGCTGAACAGATAGAGAGAAGTATTCTTCACCGGAAAGAAAAACAATAACAAAAATATATCTGAATATTAATTTTATTGAATACAATTTTCTATATACGGTACTGTAATTTATAATGAATCGGAATATTTATATTTTCATAACTCAAATTTTAGTAGTAGTCGGAGAGGGGGGGGGGGTTTAGAGGGGAGAATTTTGAAAATTCGAAATATCTCAATTACTATATGTCGGATCGAAAAAGTGTATAGAATGACTCCTATGGCAAATTAAATATACTAAGAATATCGTTATATACATTTAATCTGTATCTTGAATATTAACCGAGATATTTGCATTTTAGCAGATTTCCCTTAAGGGAAATCAGCTATTGAGGTCGTACTCATGACGCGAGTTTCGAAAAACTTCTTCAAATATCCATCGATCCTACCCAGGAGATGACGAAAATGAGGTCCGTTCAAAATTTTATATATATATATATATATATATATATATATATATATATATATATTTGTCTGTTAACGGTCTAGCGGTCGCAATTTTTGTTTGATCGTTACGAAAATCGATATTTAACCGTTTTATGTAAAAAGACAGATTAAGTTCGTTAATGGCTGAAATCGTGCCAGAGGGAGGGGGGGTTAGAGGAGGGATTTTCGAAAATTCGAAATATCTCCGTTATTATGCATCGGATTGTATAGAATCTTATTGCAAATTAAATTTACTATAAATATTGATATATACACTTATTCTCTATCTTGAATATTAACCGAGATATTTGCATTTTCATGAAGTCTGTGGTCGGGTGTTGTTCGGGTTAGTTCGGCCGTTTTCGATAGTCGGCTCTGGCGTAAGCTTCTAACCTAACCTGTCGTTTCTAACCTTACCTTACCTTCGTTACTTTGTGAGATTTATGCAAATACTTTCTTTTCATCGGTCCCCCCCCCCCTCTTATTTAGTTCTTGGGCTACTAAAATTTGTTTTATATAGACAGCTATTATAGTACAATATATAGTTATCAATAATATTAATATGTTAGATTCTAATATGTTTCAGTTACTGTTTTTCTTACCGTTGAGCCTTTGGCAGACCTGTTTGTTTACATTTGAGACGCTTTTCGCCGGAAGGGGAAAGATTTCTTATTACCGTTTGTATTTATTCACTTAATATTCATAGTGGTGTTGTGTTAGCAGTATGTAGGTTTTTCTGTTGTTAAACTTGACGAGAGAAATCTGCTTAGTTTACGCAGGACATTCTTTTTTCCTGTACCTGGGACACATTCTCCATTTTTTTTTTTAAATTTCAGGTTTGAGTCACCCGATTTTGATACTGTGTTTATGTCACGTCCATAGGAGAATGGCCTTCCTACTATGGTACAAATACAGGGGACACGATGAGATGAGGCCTCTAGGATTGTCATTCCAGGAATGGGGAAGTGCGCCAAGCCTACGCAGACTAGCTAGAATAAATAGCTGATGTGAATTCCCATTGCGGTTGCTGAAATCATCCCCAAGGCCTTGCCGCTTTCCTGCAACGAAATAATAACATATAATTTATGAATGACGCCTGATATCATAGAATCGATGCTAGAATAATCTCTGGCTCATTCCAAATTCTATTAAATCCTCAGTCAACTTTCACGAAAATATCATCCAAATATAACTCATATATTGTAACATTCCGCCTTTATTTTCTATCGAATCAGGGCTATTGATCCATTTGTGCTTTGCTATAGAAGATGATTTGTGACACATATTTGATAGAGTAACTCTTTTTTCAACTATATATACCTATTTTATTTTAAACCTCATCTTTTATAAATAAAAATAAAATTCCGTCACGCAGGGGCCGCGTAAACTAAGCAGATTAAAGATAGGGAAATCGGCATACTGGTAAAACTTGCCTGCACCTTGAGTAAACACAAACAATGATGAGAAATCTTTTAGCTAATTTTAATAAGCTCCCAACGGAATAGGCCTCCGAATTATAAACAAGTAGGTTTGCCAACCACTCAAAACTGACCAGATATATAGATATATTCTTCACCGGAAAGAAAAACAATTGCTGATATGTGTTTGAATATAACACAATAAATTCATTGCAAACTATTTACTAAGTCTACTACTGCAATTTATAATGAATCACAATAATTTATATATTAATAACTCAAATTTTAGAAGTCCAAGAACTACATTGTGTAGCCATTCGAAATGTGGCAACAATGCAGGAGGCACCTAGCCATTACAGCCTTAATCCAGCCTACACCTTTCCAACACCTCTCTGGAAACTGAGGATACGCTATGATGGTTTAGCGATCCTATGGAAGGGACAATCTCTACTAACCAGCTCCCACACGAAGAACACATGTACCAGTTTCCTGGCCTGTATGTCCTCGGGCTTTGAACACACGACCACTACGTCTATGACCGGCAGTGAAGGCAAGCCTCCACTCCGGACACCATCCAGCCCGTAGTTCACATTGAGTAAGCCGCTAGAACTTACCCCATTAAGGCAGGAGTGATCCCCCGGAACAGCAAAGCCGACTAAGGACCTACTGTTCTTACGGTTCCCCTACCCAAGAGCTACACAGCGGGGGCTTACTGCTGCCCTTGGTGAGGGCCGGCGCCGTCCCGGCAGTCCAAGAACTACAGAAGGGAGGAGGGACCAACAGAACCTATTTGCATATATCACACAAAGTAAATGCTTACACGAGTCTCTAAACCAATTTGACGAGAGCCGAATACGGAATTGGCCGAACCAATTTTCGGAAAATCTCACAAGCACAACCCAAAATAGCCGATCTCATTTCATTTAATAAAAATCCTTAGCTCGGTTAGTATTCAAGATAGAAAATACGTGTATATATGTCAATATTTATAGTAAATTCAATTTGCAATACGATTGGTTTTATAAATTTTTTGATCCGACGTATAGTAACACAGATATTTCGAAATTCCTGCCCTCTAAACCTCATCCTCCACCTGGTCCGATTTCAGCCATTAACGAGCATCATCTTTGATTATACATAAAACGACTAAATATAGAGTTTGGTATCGATTAATCAATAATTGCGACCGCTAGAGCGGTAAAATATATATATTCAGTTTGGAACGGACCTCATTTTCGTCATCTCCTAGGTAGGATCGTTGGACATTTGAAGAATAATTTCGAAAAACGCGTCATGAGTACGACCTCAATAGCTGATTTCCCTTCAGGAAAATCTGCTGAAACTTGTTGAGCAGAAGTTCAGAATTCAGCTTGTCTTAATTGTTAATAACCTGTAAACCCCAAGGTTTTAAGAGATGTAACTAATTTATTTACATGGCGTTAACAATTACCTTTGTTTATCTTCCTTAAGTACTTGCTTTTTACGGCATTTTAAAGCTATAAATTTAATTGATGATTCAAAACGAACTAGCAGGAAATAAAGTTATTAAGTACTTATGATTTAATATTTGGATTTGTTCTGTCAATTGCTAATTGTGTAAGAGAGGTGGGTTAATTGCTCTGTTTTCTTTTCATCATACTGTGCCCAATAAAGATTTCTTTTGAGCCATAATCGCTGCTTATGATCTTTTGCATTGTCGAAGCTTTTATTTTTACCGAGCTGTTTACCAATTGTAACAGTTATGTAAGGATGTTATCACACACCTCAACTTTCGTTATGCGAGCAGCCTGCTTTAGAAAAAAAACGTCCGTCACGCAGGGGCTGCGTAAACTAAGCAGATTTCCCTCGTGAAGTTTAGTAATAGATAAATCTACGTACTGGCAATACAACATCACCGCGAATATTAAGTGAATAAATACAAACGATAATAAGAACCTCCAGGCGGGAAGCACCTGAAACCTAAACAAACAGGTGTGCCAACTTCTCACAGGAAAGAAACACAATTACTGAAATACAGCAGAATATAATATATTAATTTTATTGAAAACTATTTACTATATCTGGTACTCTTATTTGTAATAAATCAGAATAATTTTTATCTCAATCAATAAACTTTTAGTAGTCCAAGAACTTAAGAAGAGGGGGGGGGGGTAACCATAACATATTTGCATTTATTTGGAATAATATTTATTTATTATTTATTTAGAGCTCCGCAACTGTGGCGACTTTGCTCTTCTTAAACATGGGGGGTAACCAACACAAAAACCAAAAACATGTAAACAAAATAACAAAACAAAGTTATAATTAATAATATCAAACAAACAAAAGAAACACGAACACAACAAAATAACAAGAAACATGTAAACAAAATAACACAAAAGGAACAAGAAACACGAACACAACATAAAACTAAAAACAGATGTTAAATAAATAAGTGAAAAGAAAACTAGGTGACTTTGAAACAAAATTATTCATAAAAACAGTAATAAAAAATTTCAATAAAATTAAAACACATCACACACACACACACACACACACACACACACACACACACACACACACACACACACACACACACATGCACTCACACACATTAAAAAATTTTAAAATATGGAATTAAATATTCTCAAACTGCCCAATTGTTTTTAAATATGTCAGAATCGTGGCAATATGTGGGCTACCCTCAGTCAGTAGTTCCTTCAAGTCGTGTGGAATAATAAAGGTCTCTTGAAAACAATTTATGGTATTCAAGATTCGAATAATGTGGTTTATTACATATCAGTATTGTTTATGTAACATTGATTCTATACAATTTTTGATCCGACGTATAGTAACGGAGATATTTCAAATTATCAAAAATGGGGGGGGGGTGTAATCCAATATTTGAAGACATTTATCGAAAATCACATTTTTGTTCTGCTAAACAGTAGATCACTCTTGTCTATAGAAAGCAAACTATGAATATACAAATTACTACTAAAACCAATATACTACTAAAACGACATACGCAATAGAAGTGTGGGGTGCAACAAAACCAACTTATTTATTAATGGACACCACATCGAAGGTGATTTGCCCTTTCAAAAGTAATAACAGGTAACAATAACAAAAAACATACCTTAACAGCAAGTAACAATAATAAATACCTTAACAACAAATAACAACAAAAAATACCTTAACAGCAAGTAACAATAATAAACACGTTAGCAACAAGTAATAATAACAAATTCCTTAGCAAAAAGTAATAATAACATATACACTCGGTGGATGATTAATGCATCTTAAATGTTATCATATATTTCAATTTTGTGTAAGTATGAGAATATATTGTTAATGTGTTAACAAAACCATCGAACATCAGACGCATCCAGACCTTCCTAACCTAAGTCCTGTGCACCATAGTAGATGATCCATATTATGTTACAAACCACACCCTCCATAAAGATCTTAATATCCAATTTGTAAAGGACCTAATTCCCTTAAGATTCAGAAAATTCCACAGCAGGCTTCTCCATCATCCTAATCCAGAATTCCTAGCCCAGATATCTCCTATAAGTGTAAAGTGAAGTGATAGCAGTGGCTGTTTTCATCTCAAGTGCCATTCCTCCTTAGCTCTTGACTTCTTTGCCAGGCAGGGAGAGGCTGCTCCTCTCATTGTGGTGAAGGGGTGTAGCTACTGTCAAGAGTGATGGAGGAACTATTGTATTGTACATATCGCACATTACCAAACGCATTTTAATGAAGACTGTAATTGTCTTAGTAAAATAATAAATCCGTCACGCAAGGTCTGCGTAAACTAAGCAGATTTCCCACGTGAAGTTATATAAAAGATAAATCTCCGTACGAGAGCCGAACAGTTACGGAAACGGCCGAACTAGCTTTTGGCGGAAATCTGCTAAAATTGGAACACCGAGGCACTCCGTTGATAAGTCTATAGCGGCGAGGTAACGGCAAGAAATGTTGAGACGTGCGGAGAGGCTGATTGTTTACATGGTGGACTGGAGGTGTGTCGGCCTGGAGTTGCGCAATCTCCGGGGCCAAGGTCTTCTATATATAGCGAGCTGCGCAGTTACCGGCGCCTACTCCAATCACTGGCCAAGGATTGCTTTCCAACCGCACTACCTGTATGCGCATGCAAATATATTGGGTTCGTCTAATCAAGAACAGGGAAGGCGCTAAATTGGAAAAAAAAGTCCCTCACGCAGGGGCTGCGTAAACTAAGCAGATTTCCCACGTGAGGTTTCAAGTTCAACATAGGGAATAAACTTTTATAAGAATATTTATAGTAAATGTAATTTTCAATAAGATTGGTTCTATACAATTTTTCGATCCGACGTATAGTAACGGAGATATTTCGAATTTTCAAAAATCCCCCCTCTAAACCACCCTCCCACTGGTCCGATTTCAGCCGACTTGATCTTCCTTTTTACATAAAACGATTAAAGCCCGAGTTTGGTGAGGATTAAAACGCAAGGACTTTCGCCGGTCCCGTTTCGCTTCCTGTTCCGGTTCCAACGAACAACCAAGTTTCCTGGAGTGAGTGTTTAATTTAGTCAGTACTATTGTACGAATAAGCACAGCGACCAGAAACGAACCAGCCAAGCCGAATACTTTTGCTTATTCGCACAATAGTAATAGAAGCTATTAAACTCTTGAGCTCAACTTTTAAGCTCTTTAACAGGAAACTTGGTTGTTCTTTGGAACTATTCAGGAAGCGAAACGGGACCGGTGAAAGTCCTTGAGGCGATCTTTCTTAGCGGGTTTTGCCGATCTAGAGACTTCCCTGTTCGTAGAGTCACAGTCAAGTCGAAAACTTCAGATAAATATGAATTCATGTAGTGAACTTATAGATTCAGTTCAATTCTTGCTACTTGTATCTTTGTAGTTCGTTGGTTAAATGCAGGCACCAATTGTAAGCACCGGAAGTCCTTCGCGTTCTTTCCTAGTGATTTTTTGGCAATCCACTGACTTCCCTGTTCATGGAAATATTTACTTATTGGAAATATTATATTTGATATTGGAAATATTTACAAGTCGATGTCTGCAGTTTGTGTACATGCAGATCCGGTGAATAATACTAACAACTATTGCATCTGGTGCCTATAGTCGATTTCCCCTGAGCAAAATCAGCAATTGAGGTGAGTACTGATGCCACGATTTTAAAAAAATTTCTACCCAGGAGATGACGAAAATGATTTCTGTAAAAAGTTATATATATATGTATATATATATATATATATATATATATATATATATATATATATATATATATATAAACACACACTGCCGGCCAAACGTTTGAGACCACCTCTTGTTTACATCAATTAATCTACTTTAATCATGCAAAACCTCAATTTTACCTAATTATCAATGCATAGTTACAAAATATAGGTATCTTATTATTATTTGTATTTATAAACAAATTTGCTAATTAGGTGTAAGAAAGGTTTGGGGCTATCGTAAATAGCAAGAGCATAATTTGATTTAATCTTATTATCACTGAGACTACTAACATGCTAGAAATAAATAAGAATAAACAATGTGTTTGTTGTGTCTGGAGTTTTATTTACAGTCTAGAAATTCCCCAAAATGGAATTAAGATGATAAATATTATTCTTAGTATGATTTATTGATTTCTAAACTGCCGAAGTTGTAAGTGGTTAAAAAGAAGGAATTTTCCGTTGAATTGAGTAGTGCGATTTACACATTACACAAAGAGAAAAAATCTGAACGCCAAATTGCCGCACAACTGAAATTTCGAAAACTGGCGTGCATAATACAAATGCTATGAAGAGACACACTCTCATCACGACAAACATCCTTCTGGAAGGCCTAGAATAATGTCTGCTCTAGAAGATCAATTTATTATTTTGAAAAGCAAGAGGAATAGAAGACTCACTGATCCCGAGATTCGAGCTGAGACCAACAGCGCCTTGAAAAAGTCCGTGTCTCTTTCTACCGTGAAAAGAAGACTCAGGGAAGCCAATTTATTGGGTCGTGTCGGTACGCTAAAACCACTTCTAAGACCAGCCAATAAAAAGAAAAGGTATCTTTGGGCACTTGCTTACAAGGATTTTACTGTGGAGGATTGGAGAAAGGTACTTTGGACAGACGAATCAAAGTTCTAGGTGTTTGGAACTAATCGTAGGATTATGGTCCGTCGCGCGACTTCGGGTAAGTTCATTCCTCAGTGTATAATCCCAACAGTAAAGCATGGAGGAGGGTCAATTTGGGTGTGGGGATGTTTCTCAGGCTTTGGGCAAGGGGATCTTGTACAAATCACAGGAATACTTAATAAAGAAGGCTATAAAGACATTTTGAAAGACCATGCAATTCCTTCTGGTCTTTGTTTAATTGGTTCTAATTTTATTATGCAGCAGGATAACGATCCAAAACACTCATCAAAACTGTGCAGGGGGTATTTGCAAGACCAAGAAAATGACGGTATTTTGAAAAATATGAATTGGCTGACTCAATCACCTGATCTCAATCCAATTGAGCGGAAGGGCAGAGATGTTCCAACTTCAGGAAAAGACCTCTGGGAGCGTCTTAAAACTTGTTGGGATACTTTGCCATTTGAAACATTAAATAAACTAATAGAAAGAATGCCACGAGTGGTCAAAGCAGTTTTGAAAAGCAAGGGAGGATTTTTTGACGAAAAGAAAGTATAACTGCATTGTATATATTTTTAAATTGTGTTTCAATAAAGTATTATACTGTTTATTATATTTTTTACAATAAATTGTTTATTCACATATTTATTGTTTTATTGAAGGTTCCTTTTGGTTTGGTTTATTTTGTATAATATAATCCAAATGTTTACAAAAAATTGAAGTGGTCCAAAACTTTTGACCGGCGGTGTGTGTGTGTGTGTGTGTATATATATATATATATATATATATATATATATATATATATATATCTATATATATATAAAATTGTAACCTCTGTCTGTACATTGATTTTTTTCGCGAAATTTCACGATAACTTTTCGTTTCACATGTCATAGACACCATAACTGCATTTTGTTTCTTTGGTGTCTGTTTGTTTGTTTGTTTGTTTGTTACCTTTTCAAGCATTAACGGCTGAACCGAATTTTATGAAACTTGGTATGTGTATTACTACTAGCCCAACTTAGACTTTAGGCTATATTAATATTCTCTAAGACGAACAGGAGTGGGGGTTATAAGGGAGGCCTGAAATTAAAAATAGCGATATTTCGTTTCCTATTGCTTTTTCAGCAAATATGCACATAACAAAAGTTGTTTATTTTGTTATTTAGAGTAACTTTTGTTATATGCGTTTTTGCCGTATACGGAAGTATAAATGAGTTATACGCTAAAAACTACTGCGGAAGTCAACAATTTTATTTGGCACAAAAGACTCAACCGAACTAAATAAAACTCGGTATGTGTATTAGCAGTGAGAGCTTCATTATAATAAGCCATACCAACATTTCTATAGACGGGCAGGAGTGGGGGTTATATGGAAGGCCTGAAATTAAAAATAGCGATATTTCGTTTCCCATAGGTTTTTCGGCAAATATGCACATAACAAAAGTTGTTTATTTTGTTATTTAGGGTAACGTTTGTAATATGTACTTTTGCCGTATACGGAAGCATAAATGAGTTATCCGCTATAAACTAAAGCGGGAGTCCACAATTTTATTTGGCACTAAAGACTTAACCGAATTAAACCAAACTCGGCATGTAAATTAGTACTAACGCCTTCATTATAATAAGCTATACTAACATTTCTAGGGACGGGCAGGAGTGGGGGTTATAAGGAAGGCCTGAAATTAAGAATAGTGATATTTCGTTTCCTATTGCATTTTCGGCAAATATGCACATAACAAAAGTTGTTTATTTTGTTATTTAGAGAAATTTGCTCAACACTTCTTTTCGATATGAACTACCAGGTACCTGACCTGAAAAAATTATGCCAAATGTATGTCAATATTTTTTCCTTAATAATTCGAATCTATGCATAATGCACAGGAGACGGGAAATATGACAATATGCAGGACAGTGAATCTTACATAAAAAAAATAATTTTATTATTAACAAATGCCAACAACGGGTATTAACCCTAAACACTGGAACGGGTAAATGTCAAAATATTGTGCAAAGTAAAGCCTTGCCAAAAACATACCATCACCATTCAGCCTCAAATGAATTCCCGAGCGAAGCCGGGTATCTGAGCTAGTATATATATATATATATATATATATATATATATATATTTATATATATACATATGTCTGCTAACGCTCTAGCTGTAGCAATTTTAGTTTGATCGTTACCAAACTCGATATTTCATCGTTTTTTGTTAAATGAAAGATCAAGTTCGTTAATGGCTGAAATCGGACTATTGGGAGGAATGTTTAGATGACGGATTTTCGAAAATTCGACATATCTCCGTTACTATAGGCCGGATCAAAAACTTGTACAGAACTAGCCTTATTGCAAATTAAATGATCTATAAATGTTGTTATGTGCATGTTTTCATTATCTTTAATATTAACCGAGATATTTGAGTTTCTTAGTTTTCGGCCTTCAGTAAAGCCCCCGCTCCTGCTTATGTCAACAATTTGCTGTTATATTATGAAGCACTTCATTTGAAGCCTAAATAACAAATATTGTTCTCATTAAACTTTTACGTCATGAGATAAATTAGGACACAAGTAGGAAATCTGCTTAGTAGGGAATGCTAATGTCAGCTGCTTTAATAATGATTGAGGTTAAATCTTTCATTAATTGTACTGTAATTGAATGTAGTTCGTTAGTAATATAGTTCTTGAATGAGTTCCAGTCTGCTTTCTTGGTGGTGTATCTTGCGATAGTTCTGAATAATGGAGTATGGGTGTTAGTTTTTATGTGAATTGGGAAGTCATCACTTCCGTGTGTATTTTGATCAACTTCCCAAGAAAAATGTGAGTATAAAGAAGGTGTGCATAACGTCACGTCAATGTTTGTAAGAGCTCCTGTCCTGGAGCATATATGAGTCGGCGAGTCGTTGATTTCCTTTATGATTTGTTATTGGAGAATTCCAGATTTGGGATAAAGCATTAACATCTCCTAGGATCTCACAAAGGGTGTCGGTAACTGTGTCAGTAAGTCTTGTATTTCATGTACGTCAATTGGTTCCCTAGGTGGAAGATAGATGGAGCATACTGTAAATCTAAATGAAAGGTGTACTGAGACTGCCACAGCTTGGAGTGTTGTTCTCAACAGTATAGGTTCACTATTGATGATATCTCTAACAAATATAGTTACCCCTCCGCATGCTCTACCTCCCAAGGAGTAATCTTTCCTATAAGTAGTATAGCCGTGTATGCTGAATTCTTCACCTAGTGTCAAATGGCTTTCTTGTCTAAGAAGAGCAAAGTCACCATAGTTGCGGAGCTCTACGTAATAAATAAAGAAATAAATAAAAAAAATTCAGTAATTGTATTTCTTTCCCGTGATTTTTCTATCTAGCCGTCCAGCTATGGGCGGTTGGCAGACATGTTTGTTTATAATTCAGACGCTCTGAGATTGAAGGTTACGAAGATTTATCATTACCGTACGTATTCATTCACTTAATATTCGAGGTGGTGTTAAGTGTTAGCAGTATGGAGATTAAAACCTCACGTGGGAAATCTTCTTAGTTTACGCAGCCCCTGCGTGACGGAGTTTTAATCAGTACGTTAGGTTTCGGTCAGAATGCTTTAAATAGCTCGTGGGCGAGTTCTAACGATAATGCGTTTCGAACGAGGTTGGTGGAATGATTGGGCCTCAGGTGGTTCGTGGTCATGAAGCGATTTCATGAATATGTGTGTATTCCGTGATGTGTCGCCTGCAGCCATCGCTCCGAGCCAGCCGTAGCGTGAGCAATCACCATCGATTCTTTTATCTAGAATCGAACACACATATTCACAAAGCCATTAGCAACTCTGTCAAGGTCAAACGATACTAGCTGGGCCGTGTCGACATTCAACCAATCACCAAGACCGTAAAGCTTAACAACGTTTCACGGCAATAACCTTCCAGTTCTCAGAACGAATAAAAAAAAAGCTTTCGCGAGAAGAAAGTCCAGAGCGAACCGGAAATCGGAAGTACATTTAGATAAAATTTAAGTAAACATAATTATCCATGAAGAGAAGTGGTAAAACCTCAAAAAATATGCCTCTGTCACGCGATCTCTGAACTAAGCAGATGTCTACTTCTTAGAATATAAGTCCTGCATAAACTAGGCAGATTTCCACTCACGAAGTTTAATAACAGATAGATCTACATACTGATAACAAAACACCATCGTGAATATTAACTGAATAAATACAAGCGATAATAAGAAACCTCCCGACGAGAAGCTTCTGAAATGTAAACAAACAGTTCTGCAAAACTCACCAGAAAGAAAAACAATTACTGAATTACATCATAATATAACATATTAATTTTTTTCAAAACTATATACTATATCTAGTACTGTAATTTATAATGAATCAGAATAATTTTTATCTCAATCAAAAAAGTTTTAGTAGTCCAAGAACTTAAGAGGGGGGCACCAGAATATATTTGCATGTATCTTGTATAATATTTATTTATTTATTTGGAGCTTCGCAGCTGTGGCGATGTTGCTCGGAAAAAAAAAACTGTATAAAATTAAAAAAAAAAAAACGAAACAAAATTAATTTAAACGAACATAAAACAACATAACAGAAATGTAACATGAAAAATAGAAAAGTAACATGAAACAGAAATGTAACACAAAACCATGAATGGAACAGAAAACAGAAACAGACAAACAGAACTGAAACGAAGAACAGGACTGGAATGGATCACAATACCAAATGGAAAAACAAAACACAGAAATGGATATCAAAAACAAAATGGAAAACAAAAACCAGAAATGGAACACGAAAACAAAATGGAAAAACAAAAACCAGAAATGGAACACGAAAACAAAATGGAAAACCAAAAATAGAAATGGACACAAAAACAAAATGGAAAACCAAAAACAGAAATAGAAAAAAAAATGGAACAAATAATAGAAATCGAACAATAAATAGAAATCTAACACAACAAATTGACAAACAAAATATAGAATCCTAAACAATTTAAAAAACTAAAAAGTGAGAATTGAAAAAATAAACTTGGATAATAGGAAATAAAAAAAAATATTAAAGAAAATATAATAAAATATATAAATTGTTGAATAAAATGGAATATGTATATAAAATGAATTTAAAATAATGAGACTTAGATCAGATATAGTAGGCCTTAAAACAATATTTGGTATTTAAGCTTCGAATAATGTGTTTTATTATATAACAGAGCATTGTTTATGTAACATTAGTGGAAGTGGGGGTTTCCTGAAGGCTGAAAATTGAAAAATACAAATATCTCGATTAATATTCAAGATATAGAATAAATGTATATAACGATATTTACAATACATTTAATTTGCAATAAGGTTGATTCTATCCCTTTAGATCCGACGTATAGTAACAGAGAGGTTTCGAATTTCCAAGCTCTAAACCAACCCCTCCCACTTGTTTGATTTCTGTCATTAACGAATTTGATCTGTCTTTTTACATAGAACGTTTAAATATCGAGTTTGGTAACGAACAAACAAAAATTGCGACCGCTAGAGCGTTAACAGACAAATATATATATATATATATATATATATATATATATATATATATATATATATATATATATATTTGAAAATTTTGAACGGATCTCATTTTCGTCATCTCCTGGGTAGGATTGGTGGACATTTGAAGACATTTTTCGAAAATGGCATCATGAGTACTAACTCAATAGCTGATTTTCCTTAAGAGAAATCTGCTAAAATGATGAAACCCAATCATGTGTTGGAAATCTGCTTAGTTTACGCCTTACCTGCGTGGCGGTATTTGAGTTTGTCGTCTTGAGTGAAACTTCATTGACTTTCCCCAGACCGATATGCACCTATCTAGGTACGCTATGAGTTCTATGAAAGTTCTGAGATAAGTCGAACATCTCCTGTGGCTAGAGAGAAAGTAATGACACGACTTTGGAAAACTATAAATAAATAGTTCGGTCAGAATACTGTGTCTGTCATGAAATATCCTACAGTTGTCGGGTGAACCAGGTAAGTCTTGAATTAGTGAAATTTACCCTTTCAAGATTTTTACGCCATTTTAGCACATTTCCTTCAGCTATTGAGGTCGTATTCATGACACATTTATAGAACATTACATTTGTAATAATATTGGTTTTTAAATAACGGAGATATGAAGAGTTTTCGAAATTCCCTGCCGCTAAACCTCCCCCTCCTACTGGTCGGATTACAGCCGGTATTTAGTTTTACATAAAACATTTAAATATCGAGATTGGCAACGATAAAATATAAATTGCGACCGCTAGATTATTAGCAGACAATTTTATATATCTATCTTCATATATATAAAATTGTAACCTCGGTCTGTACATTGATTTTTTTCTCGAAATTTCACGATATCTTTTCGTTTCACATGCCATAGACACAATATCTGAAATTCGTTTCTCTCGTGTCTGTTGGTTTATTTATTTGTTTATTACCTTTTCACGCATAAACGGCTGAACCGAATTTTATGAAACTTGGTATGTATATTACTACTAATCCAACTTAGACTTTATGCTATATTAATATACTCTGAAACGAATAGGAGTGGGGGTTAAAGAAATAGGTAAAGAAATAGAATACATAATTAAAAACTTAAAACGAAATATTTCACCAGGCATCGATGGTATAACTGGTGACATTTACAAACAAATATACAGATGTTTTCCAAACTTTTTAAATACTTTGTATATAACATGTTCGGGGCTCAGGTTGGCCATGCGAGTTAAAGCGTTGACCTTTATCTCACATGGTAAACCTAGAGTGGCGAGTTCGATTCTTGCCTGGGCAAAGGAAATTATTTAGTGACGAAATTCATTAAATAACATCCTGAAATCCCACCCTGGTTAGAGAAGGGTGGCAACCTGTAGATAACCCGTCCCGATTAGCCTAAGTTGCAAAAAGTGGACGTTAATAAATAATAATAAAACATGTTTTCAAAGTGGTATATTTCCTAGAATATGGACACGGTCAAAATTAGTACCCTTAAATAAACCAGGTCAGAATAAATGTGAAATTTCATTAATTATACTAATTTTGTTGATCCCAACTGGTGGAAAAGTTTTAGAAAAAAATATGAATTCAAGATTGTCATATTATTTATATTCATAATCATTAATAGATGATAATCAGTTTGGATTTACACCTGACAAAATGGACGATTGAAGCATTGAAACATGTAATAGATTTTATTACCACCTCAAAACATAATAATTCACACACTATTTCAATTTCACTGGATATTAAAGGTGCTTTTGATAATGCTTGGTGGCCATCAATTTTACATGCACTTCAACAACTGGACTGTCCCAATAATATATATAAATTAATCAATAACTATTTACATGACAGAACATCATACATCATCACACCAAACATTAAATTGCATAAATCACAAACACAAGGTACACCGCAAGGGTCGGGAATCTCACCATTATTATGGAATCTCATAGTAAATGATTTACTAAATAATAGATTACCAAATAATGCTAAGATACTGGCTTTTGCAGATGACATCATTATTCTGATAACATCTAAACTATTTGAACAACTACAGGTGTATATAAACATTATTACAGACATCGTAGAAAAATGGGCACATTTACATAAACTATATTTTTAATATTCAAAAATCTTCATACATTATTTTTACTCATAAAAAATCACCTCTGCCTTTTCATATACATATAAAAGGACAAGACATAAAAAACGTAAATTCAATTAAATATCTAGGTATATTCTTTGACAGTAAACTTAATTGGAATACTCACATAGACAAACTACAAGAACGATTATTGAAACTCATCAACACATTATCTATAGCAGCAAGAAACACCTGGGGACTGAAATCAGACGCATTACACATATTATATAAAGGCGCTATCCTTCCTTCCCTCACGTATGGAATAAACATTTGGCACACTGGACTTAACAAACAACATAAATTAAAGAAATTACAGAGAGTACAAAGACTGATGGCAATCAAAATTATAAAGGGCTTTAAAACAGTTTCGTATGATGCAGCCTGCGTTCTAGCTAAAATAGTCCCCATCGATTTATTAGCACATGCTTTTGTTGATCAATATAACCTTCTTAAAAAGTCTATTAATTCAAACGATATTCAAGCTGAATTTGTTGAATCAGAATTGGAATACAAAAGATGATATGACCCTGACAAATTTCCGAATATATTAAAATGTATTAAGAAAATGAACCTTTTAAAACCAAAATATATACAGATGGGAGTAAAGATGGGGAAAATATAGGCTTCGCATGAGTAATATTCTTTGATCAGGAATTGACAGAGATACATAAATTTAGACTGGGATATAACTGCACAAACATTCAAGCAGAACAATAGGCTATACTGAAAACCTTACAAAAAATACAAACTGAACATACACAACATAATACACTTTGTATATACACTGACTGTAAAGTAATGACACAAAAACTACAGAACCGTATCACCTATGACCCGTTAACAACACAAATCAGAGAACTTATAGCAGAATTAAATCATATTAACATATACTTTTCATGGGTTAAAGTACATTCTGATAATTTTGGAAATGAATTGGCCGATAGAGCTGCTAAGTCTGCTTCAAAAGATTCCCAATTACCGGAATGTTACAATAAAATCTCCAAAGCCAATGTAAAATATATGTCTCATAAAAAGCTCATCTATCTGAAAAGTGGCAACAAAATAGACTGTAACTAATAAAGGACAAACACTTTAAAACTTAAAACTAGATTTAAAACTTTTAATTCCAAACATCAACAGCAAATACATACAGACAGACTTTTACATTACACAATTAGTAACAGGACATGGTTCACTAAATTCTTACTATCAACGATTTAACATAAAAGACAACAATACTTGCCCCTGTGATTACTCAACTCCACAAACAAGTCAACACTTAATATACGATTGCAGACTACTGACTGACGAACGACAAAAAGAATAATAAGACATTGAACAAAAAAAAAAGGCAAATTTCTAATGGAAGAAGACAAGTTATATTAAAAATATAATAATGCTATTAAAATATTTGCAGAACATGCTTTTAATACAATTAGTAGGTTGAATACTTATTATAGCTGATACAATAATTTAAATATTTATGGAAATTAAATTTTTTTTTTCCATCTTCAAGACTAATAATCTTCTCTTTATATGTTTTAATTTGTATTTAATGTTCTTATTGTTAATTCTTTTAGCAGATTTCCTTAAAGGGAAATCAGCTATTGAGGTCGTACTCATGACGCGATTTTCGAAAACTTTCTTCAAATGTCCATCGATCCAACCCAGGAGATGACGAAAACGAGGTCCGTTCAAAATTATATATATATATATATATATATATATATATATATATATATATATATATATATATTGCTATCCTATTGCTTTTTCAGCAAATATGCACATAACAAATGTTGTTTATTTTGTTATTTAGAGTAACTTTTGTTATATGCACTTTTGCCGTATACGGAGCATAATTGAGTTATACGCTATAAACTAAAGCAGGAGTCCACAATTTTATTTGGCACTAAAGACTCAACCGAATTAAACCAAAATCGGTATGTGAATTATTACTAACGCCTTCATTATAATAAGCTATACTAACATTTCTAGGGACGGGCAGGAGTGGGGGTTATAAGGGAGGCCTGAAATTAATAATAATGATTTCCTATTGGGGTTTCAGCAAATATGCACATAACAAAAGTTGTTTATTTTGTTATTTAGAGAAATTTGCTCAACACTTCTTTTCAATATGAACTACCAGGTACCTCAAATGAAAAAAATGATTCAAATGTATGTCAATATTTTCTCATTAATAATTCAAATCTATGCTTAATGCACAGGAAACGGGAAATATGACAATATGCAGGACAGTGAAGTCTTACATAAAAAAATAATTTTATTATTAACAAATCCACAGAAACGACGGGTGTTAACCCTAAATACTGGGACGGGTAAATGTTAAAATATTGTACAAATTAAAGCCTTGCCAAAAATATACCATCACCATTCAGCCTCAAATGAATTCCCGAGCGAAGCCGGGTATCTGAGCTAGTATATATATATATATATATATATATATATATATATATATATATATATATATATATATATAAATTCGTCTGATTCTTTTTAAATTGCAGTACTATATATAGAGTAAATAGTGTGTAATAAAGTTAACATGTTGTATTCAGATATATATAAGTAATTGTTCTTCTTTACGGTGAAGAATATGTTTATCAATCTGTTTAGTTCTGAGCGTTCGGGAGATCTAATTGTTTAAAATTCAGAAGCCCTTTCCGGTGGGACCTTATTAAAATTAATTGAAAGATTTCTCTCTCTCTTAACGTTTGTATTTATTCACGGAGGTGTTAAGTGTTACCAGTATGCAGATTTCTCTATTGTAAAACTTCACGTGGGAAATCTGCATAGTTTACGAAGCACCTGCGTGGCGGACTTTTTATATAACTCATACTCTTGAAATAATTTATATATAAATTAATTATAATACACTCAAATGCATGTGGACATGCGGAAAAAAATAAACCCTTCTTATAGGGTTACTATAGGAAGGAAAAATATATATAAGGAATTTGATCAGTGTTTTATGCAAAAAGACAGATCAAGTTCATTAATGGCTGAAATCGGACCAGTTCGAAATATCTCCGTTATTGTGTCGTATGGAATAATTGTATAGAATTAATCTTATTGCAAATCAAATTTTCTATAAATATTGTTTTATACATTTATTCTCTAACTTGAATATTAACCGAGATATTGGTATTTTTATTAAATGTGGGCCGATAACGGGCCAGTGAGTTCCCCGCCAAAAGCTCGGCCTTTTCCGTAACTGATCTGTACTCGTATGGAGATTTCTCAATTGTATAACTTCACGTGGGAAATCTGACTTTTATAATTTTGAACGTTCATTTCAGACATCTGCTTGGTGGGAGCGATGGACATTTTTAGAAAATTGCTTTGATTGTCCAATAGGGAAATGTGCTAAGGAGGAAAAGGAAAGTATATACTGGGAGCGAGACCATGAATGGTTCTAATCGGGAACGATCCACTCTGCCTTGAGCTACTCCAAAGAGGTAGAAGGAGAAACGCTGGGTTGTCGACCGGCTGGAGTCCTTAGCCCACTTCCAGTTCGTTCATCTCGTTACGTCACAGTCCTCCTCTTGTTTGCCCGTGTGTGTGTGTGTGTGTGTGTGTGCGTGTGTGTGTGTGTGTGTGTGTGCATTAGTGCGTGCCTTGATTCAGCCCCACTCACTCTTCACACGCAGAAAGGCACGTGTCGGCCCCTGAAATATGTCTGGTCGCGTGAGAACTGAACCATAACTCTAGAATGCCTACGTAAAACCACAGACTCTAAATTAATAGATGTAGCTACTGTTTACTCCTGAAAATAGATTCAGGGAAGAGGTAATCATCATGAAAAAAGTCCGTCACGCAGGGGCTCCGTAAACTAAGCAGATTTCCTTCGTGAAGTTGACCAATAGATAAATCTACATACTGGTAACACTTAAGACCACTATGAATATTAAGTGAATGAATACTAACGGTAATGAGAAATCTTTCAGTCAATTTTAATTAATACCCGACAGAATGCGTCTGAATTGTAAAAAAAGTTCGTCACGCAGGGGCTGCTAACAGAGCAGATTTCCCACGGGAAGCACTACATTAGAGAAATCTGCCAACTAATAACAGTAGTAGTAAGGAATCTCCAAACCAATTCACAGTTACGGAAAAGGCCGAACTACCCTTTGGGGGAAAGTCCCGAACATAGCCGACTTCTACCGACCACACACACAATACAAATACAAATATCTTGGTTAATATTCATGATACAGAATAAATGAATAGAACAATATTTATAGTAAATTTAATTTTCAATAATATTGATTCTATATGATTTTTTGATCCGATGCATAATAACGGAGATATTGCGAATTTTCAAAAATCCCTTCTAAACACCCCCTTCCCACTGGTCCGATTTCAGCCATTAACGAACTTGATCTTTCTTTTTACATAAAACGACTAAATATCGAGTTTCGTAACGATCAAACAAAAATTGCGACCGCTAGAGTGGTAACAGACAAATAAATATATATATATATATATATATATATATATATATATATATATATATATATATACATATATATATACAGTTTTGAACGGACCTCATTTTCGTCATCTGCAAGGTAGGATCGATGGATATTTGAAGAAATATTTCGAAAATTCCGTCATGGGTACAACCTCAATAGCTGATTTCCTTCAAGGGAAATATCTTTATCTCGGATAATATTCAAGATACAGAACAAATATATGTTATAACAACATTTCATTTGGAATAAAATTGTTTTCACACGAGTTTTTGATCCGACTTATAATAAGGGAGATTTTCCACATTTACGAAATCCCCACCCCACCCCCTACCACCATAGGTGGATGGATATTTTGAGGACATTTTTCGAAAATCGCTCTGAAGTACCTCCTCAATAGGTGATATACCCATAAGGGAAATCTACTAAAGATCGTTTTACAGCCTACGAATCTACCTTTATCCTTAGTCCACCTCTGGTTTTTGAAAAATTTTGTGGAAAGAATGATTTCTGAGCTACAACCTGTTGACGTGCAATCAAAAGATGACTCAAGTTGTTATTGAAGCCTAGAGGTGGGGAGGTCGTTGCCCTATTCATAAGGAGAAAGTATGCCTCTTCTGGTATTTAGCCCTCCCTCTTATAAACACAATAACATTATAGCCACAACTTTCGACAAAAAAGAAATTCAAAATTTGAGGATAAATAGTTTTTTTTTGAGAGGAGTAGTATATATAAGTATATTTTGTTCTGTTTTAGCAGATTTCCTTTAAGGGAAATCAGCTATTGAGGTCGTACACATGACGCGATTTTCGATATTTTTCTTTAAATGCCATCGATCCTAATTAGGAGATGACGAAAATTAGGTCCGATCAAAACTGGGTCTGTAGGTGTATGTATATATATATATATATATATATATATATATATATATAAATATATATATATATATGGTGTTGTTATTGTTGTTTCAATTTGGAGTTTTGGTCAATGTTGGTGAAAAAATCTTAGTTTATGCCGATATTTTCTTGCCCTAGTCCTAGTGCAATAACCATATGTAATAGTTTATAGGTATCTTTAGTCTTGGTAAGTAATAATATAAAAAAACACCCTTTACAATAATGTGTAATAACAATGTGCAATATTATAAAGTAGTTCCTGTAATTCTACCGCCCTGAAGAAGAGAAAATAAAGATTCTCGAAATATCGGCATAAACTAAGATTTTTTCACCAACATTGACCAAACTCCAAAAAGAATAGCAACACCATATATATATATATATATATATATATATATATATATATATATATATATATATAATTGTGCTGATGTTTTCGACCAGGTTGTATTTATATGTGGTGTGTTGTTCTTTTCGGAGTTTTGGTCAATGTTGATGAAATGAATCTTAGTTTATGCCGATATTTCGAGAATCTTTATTTTCTCTTCCTCAGGGCTGTAAAAATTACATGTACTACATTATAATATTGCACATTGTTGTTATACATTGTTATAAAAGGGTGTTTTTTTCTTATTATTACTTACCAAGACTAATTATATTTGTTTATAGACTATTATACATTCTTATTGCACTATGACTAGGGTTATAGTAACCTTCCTTGTTTTGTTTACATAGCAGGGTCACAGCCTTTTGTATGTTTTATATATTTATAGTATGGTGTATTTGTTTGTTAAACTATATTATAATTGTTGTACTGTGGTTCTTATATTATTTTACAATGGTTATTGCTATGCACTATTTTAATTATTGCTATGTTTTGTTAAATCTATGTTATCGCCACTTACCACTATGTTATTGCAACTTATATTATTATACAATAATTATTGCTATGCACTATTACAATCATTGTCATGTTATTTTAAATTATAATTATTGTTGTGTTATGTTAAAGTTATTCCTATATTGTATTTATGTTGCTATTTTTATTCTTATATTTATTATGTTATAACAACCATTCCTGTGTGTTACTAAAATCATTGTTATGCCTATATTAAAGCTATTCTTATGTTGCATTATTATTATTATTATTCTATTATGTATCTACAGTATTATTATTCTATTATGTATCTACAGTATTATTATTCTATTGTGTTTCTACAGTATTATTATTCTATTATGTATCTACAGTATTGTTATTCTATTATTTTACAGTTAATAATGCTGTTTGTAGTTATATTTTTATTAGAGCCAACTTCTTGATGTATTACATCTATTAAGTTATAATATGTTACAGCTGTTATAGTGTTTTATATATATATATATATATATACACATTTATAATAATAATGATATGGGTATTATATATAATATGGTGTTATGGGGTGCTCGAGTGTTATGTATGTGAATATATGTATGGATATGAATATTGTATAGTGTTGAGGTGTGTTTATGGTATTATGTTGCAGTATATGGTGCTGAGTTTGTCAATGTCTGTCTTTTTGTTGCATGTGTTTTTGTGTTGGGCTATGTATAGCATTTCCTTAAACATTCTTTTGGACTTGTTGGGTTCTATGTCTAGTATTTGTGTTTCGTTGTAGTTGAAGTGGTGGTCATTGTTGATGCTGTGTTGGGCCAATGCACTGTTTAGTTTGTTAATTTTTATATCAGATTTGTGGCCTGTTATTCTGTTGGTGATGTATTGGCTGGTTTCTCCAATGTATAATGTGTTGCAGTCCAGCCAATACATCACCAACAGAATAACAGGCCACAAATCTGATATAAAAATTAACAAACTAAACAGTGCATTGGCCCAACATAGCATCAACAATGACCACCACTTCAACTACAACGAAACACAAATACTAGCCATAGAACCCAACAACCCAGCATTTGTCTCTTACTGCTCTAGCGGTCGAAGTTATTGTTTAATCGGTACCAAACTTAGTATTTAGTCTTTGTATGTAAACAGAAAGATCAAGTTAGTTAACGGCTAAAATCGGACAAGTGGGAGAGCTTAGAGTCGAGGATTTTTTAAAATTCGAATTATCTCCGTTACTATACGTCGAATCGAAAAGTTATATAGAACCAATATCATTACAAATGAAATTTACTATACATATTGTTGTATACATATTTTCCGAATAATGAGTATTAACTGTTTTATTTGCATTTTTTTTTCACTTTTGAGCCTTCAGCAAACCCCCACTTCTACTCATGTTATATTAACAATAAGTTGTTATATCATGAATCACTTCATTAAAAGGTTAAATACCAAATATTGTTTTTAACAAAGCTTTATTTTACGAGATACAAACAAATACGTCCTGTTGACTCCCCACCTCTTCTTATGTTTTTAGATTACTAAAATTTGAGTGATTGAGAAAAAACTGATTCTGATTCGTTACAAATTTCAGCACTAGCTTTAGTAAATTGTTTTCAATAAAATTGATATGTTATATTCAGGTATCAGTTTAGTGCCGTGTTTAAAGGACAGTGCAGTGCCGTCTTTGTAGTGAATTTCAGTGACCGTGAGTGAATTATTGGACTGTGTAAACTGAAGAACATTGACGCTGTCAGTGCATACTGTGAGCAGCATTTAAGAACAATTAACCAAGTGTATTGTGCATTGTTAAATAAATTGTGCAGTGATAAAAACTGTGAAACTTGCGAGTATTTAATTTTGTAGTCCAAAAGAACTCTTATTAAAAACGTTTATTACTGGTTTTGGTAATAAAAAAAACGTAACAATATATATATATATATATATATATATATATATATATATATATATATATATCTATCTATATATATATATAAAATTGTAACCTCTGTCTGTACATTGATTTTTTTCGCGAAATTTCACGATAACTTTTCGTTTCACATGTCATAGACACCATAACTGCATTTTGTTTCTTTGGTGTCTGTTTGTTTGTTTGTTTGTTTGTTTATTTGTTTGTTTGTTACCTTTTCACGCATAAACGGCTGAACCGAATTTTATGAAACTTGGTATGTATATTACCAATAACCCAACTTAGACTTTAGGCTATATTAATATCCTCTGGAGACGAACAGGAGTGGGGGTTATAAGGGAAGCCTGAAAGTTAAAAATAGCGATATTTCGTTTCCTATTGGTTTTATGGCAAATATGAACATAACAAAAGTTGTTTATTTTGTTATGTAGAGTAACTATTGTTATATACACTTTTTTCGTATACCGAATTATAAACGAGATATACGCTGAAACCTATAGCGGAAGTGAACAATTTTATTTGGGACAAAAGACCCAACCGAAATAACTAAAACTCGGTATATGTATTAGCACTAACGCTTTCATTATAACAAGCCATACCAACATTTCTAGGGACGGGCAGGAGTGGGGGTTATGAGGGAAGCCAGAAATTAAAAATAGCGATATTTCGTTTCTTATTAGGTTTTCGGCAAATATGAACAGAACAAAGTTGTTTATGTTGTAATTTAGAGTAACATTTGTTATATATACTTTTTTCTTATAACGAATTATAAACGAGATATACGCTAAAACCTATAGCAGAAGTGAACAATTTTATTTGGGACAAAAGACCCAACCGAAATAAATAAAACTCGGTATGTGTATTGGTACTAACGCTTTCATTATAACGAGCTATACCAACATTTCTAGGGACGGGCAGGAGTGGGGGTTGTAAGGGAGGCCTGAAATTAAAAATAGCGGTATTTCGTTTTCTATTCGTTTATCGGCAAATATGAACATAACAAAAGTTGTTTATTTTGTTATTTAGAGTAACTTTTGTTATATACACTTTTTTCTTATACCGAATTATAAACGAGATATACACTATAAACTAAAGCGGGAGTCAACTATTTCATTAGGCACTAACGATTAAACCGAACTTAAAAACTCGGTATGTCAATTAGCATTAATTCTTCCATGATTATAAGCTATATTAAAATTGTTCGGTTAGAACGGGAGTGGGGGTTATAAGGGAGGCCTGAAATAAAAATTCGTGATATTTCATTGTCTATTTGTTATAGCAAATAACAAAAGTTGTTTACTTTGTTATTTAGATTAACTTTTGTTTTATTCATTTCTCCAGGAACAATGTGTGGAGCAAGTAATTTGCGTAGAAATATTGATATTCTCAACAATTCATTCTAATTTGAACTATGAGGTACCTCACCTGAAAAATTAATTCAAATCTATGTTAATATTTTGTCCTTAGTAACTGAAATCTATGCAGTATGCAAAGGAGACGGGAAATATGGCAATATAACAAAATATGAAATATGACAATTTGGAGGACAGTCAAGACTTACATAAAAATTAATTTTATTATTAACAAATGCCAACAACGGATATTAACCCTAAACACTGGGACGGGTAAATGTCAAAATATTGTGCAAAGTAAAGTTTTGCCAAAAAAAATTCCATAACCATTCAGCCTCAAATAAATTCCCGGGCGAAGCCGGGTATCTGAGCTAGTATATATATATATATATATATATATATATATATATATAAAATTGTAACCTCTGTCTGTACATTGATTTTTTTCGCGAAATTTCACGATAACTTTTCGTTTCACATGTCATAGACACCATAACTGCATTTTGTTTCTTTCGTGTCTGTTTGTTTATTTGTTTGTTTGTTACCTTTTCACGCATAAACGGCTGAACCGAATTTTATGAAACTCAGTATGTATATTACTACTAACCCAACTTAGACTTTAGGCTATATTAATATCCTCTGAGACGAACCGGAGTGGGGGTTATAAGGGAAGCCTGAAATTGAAAATAGCGATATTTCGTTTCCTATTGCTTTTTCGGCAAATATGAACATAACAAAAGTTGTTTATTTTGTTATTTAAAATAACTTTTGTTATATGCACTTTCGTCGTATACCGAGTTATAAATGAGATATACGCTAAAACCTATAGAGGAAGTGAACTATTTTATTTGGCACAAAAGAATCAACCGAACTAAATAAAACTCGGTATATGTATTAGCACTAAGGATTTCATTATAACAAGCCATACCAACATTTCTAGGGACGGGCAGAAGTGGGGGTTATAAGGAAAGCCAGAAATTAAAAATAGCGATATTTCGTTTCCTATTCGTTTTTCGGCATATATGAACATAAATAAAGTTGTTTATTTTGTTATTTAGAGCAACTTTTGTCATACTCATTTTTGTCTTTAAACAATGTATAAACGAGATATACACTATAAACTAAAGCGGGAGTCAACTATTTTATTGGGTGCTAACGATTGAACCGAACTTAACAAAACTGGGTATGTCAATTAGGATTAATTCTTCCATGATTATAAGCTATATTAAAATGTTTAGGTTAGAACGGGAGTGGGGGTTATAAGGGAGGCCTGAAATGAAAATTCGCGATATTTCATTGTCTATTTGTTTTTCGACAAACATGCACATAACAAAAGTTGTTTACTTTGTTATTTAGATTAACTTTATTTTCTTTATACATTTCTCCAGGAACAATGTGTGGAGCAAGTAATTTGCGTAGAAATATTGATATGCTCAACAATTCATTCCTATTTGAACTATCAGGTACCTCAGCTGGAAAAATTAATTCAAATCAATGTTAATATTTTGTCCTTAATAGCTGAAATCTATGCATAATGCAGGACGGGAAATATGACAATTTGGAGGACAGTGAATACTTACATAAAAAAATAATTTTATTATTAACAAATGCCAACAACGGGTATTAACCCTAAACACTGGGACGGGTAAATGTCAAAATATTGTGCAAAGTAAACAATGAAATATCCCGAATTTTTATTTCAGGCCTCCCTTATAACCCCCACTCCCGTTCTAACCTAAACATTTTTATATAGCTTATAATCATGGAAGAATTAATGCTAATTGACATACCGAGTTTTTGTAAGTTCGGTTTACTCGTTAGCGCTCAATGAAATCGTTGACTCCCGCTTTAGTTTATAGTGTATATCTCGTTTATACTTTGTTAAAAGGCAAAAATGATTATGACCAAAGTTACTCTAAATAACAAAATAAACAACTTTTGTTATGTGCATATTTGCTGAATAAGCAATAGGAAAGGAAATATCGCTATTTTTAAATTCAGGCATTCCTTACAACCCCCACTCCTGCCCGTCTTGGCTTGTTATAATGAAAGCGTTAGTGCTAATACACATACCGAGTTTTATTTATTTTGTTTGGGTCTTTTGTCACAAATAAAATTGTTCACTTCCGCTATTAGTTTTAGCGTATATCTCGTTTATAATTCGGTATACGAAAAAAGTGTATATAACAAAAGTTACTCTAAATAACAAAATAAACAACTTTGGTTATGTTTATATTTGCCAAAAGAACAATAGGAAACGAAATACCGCTATATTTATTTTCTGGCCTTCCTTACAACCCCCACTCCTGCCCGTCCCTAGAAATGTTGGTATGGCTTGTTATAATAAAGGCCTTAGTCCTAATACACGTACCGAGTTTTATTTAGTTCGGTTGATTCTTTTGTGCCAAATAAAATTGATGACTCTCGCTATAATTTTTAGCGTATAACTCATTTATATTTAGGTATACGACGAATGTGTACATAACAAAAGTTATTCTAAATAATAAAATAAATAACTTTTGTTATGTGCATATTTGCCGAAAAAACAATAGGAAACGAAATATCGCTATTTTTAATTTCAGGCCTCCCTTATAACCCCCACTCCTGTTCGTCTTAGAGAATATTAGTATAGCCTAAAGTCTAAGTTGGGTTAGTAGTAATATACATACCAAGTTTCATAAAATTCGGATCAGCCGTTTATGCGTGAAAAGGTAACAAACAAACAAACAAACAGACACGAAAGAAACAAAATGTAGTTATGGTGTCCATGACATGTGAAACGAAAAGTTATCGTGAAATTTCGCGAAAAAAATCAATGTACAGACAGAGGTTACAATTTTTATATATATATATATATATATATATATATATATATATATATATATATATATATCTACTAGCTCAGATACCCGGCTTCGCTCGGGAATTGATTTGAGACTGAATGGTGATAGTATATTTTTGGCAAGGCTTTCCTTTGCACATTATTTTGACATTTACCCGTTCCAGTGTTTAGGGTTAATACCCGTTGTTGGCATTTGTTAATAATAAAATTATTTTTTTATGTAAGACTTCACTGTCCTGCTAATTATCATATTTCCCGTCTCCTGTGCATGATGCATAGAATGGAATTCTTAAGGAGAAAATATTGACATACATTTGAATTAATTTTTTCAGGTGAGGTACCTGGTAGTTCATATTGAAAATAAGTGTTGAGCAAATTTCTCTAAATAACAAAATAAACCACTTTTGTTATGTGCATTTTTGCCGAAACCCCAATAGGAAATAATTATTATTAATTGCAGGCCTCCGTTATAACCCCCACTCCTGCCCGTCCCTAGAAATGTTAGTATGGCTTATTGTAAGGAAATCGTTAGTATTAATTCACATACCGAGTTTGATTTAGTTCGGTTGTGTCTTTTGTGCCAAATAAAATTGTGGACTCCCGCTATAGTTTTTAGCGTATAACTCATTTATGCTTCCATATACGGCAAAAGTGCATATAACAAACGTTACTCTAAATAACAAAATAAACAACTTTTGTTATGTGCATATTTGCTGAAAAAGCAATAGGAAACGAAATATCGCTATTTTTAATTTCAGGCCTCCCTTATAACCCCCACTCCTGCCCGTCCCTAGAAATGTTAGTATGGCTTATTGTAAGGAAATCGTTAGTATTAATTCACATACCGAGTTTGATTTAGTTCGGTTGTGTCTTTTGTGCCAAATAAAATTGTGGACTCCCGCTATAGTTTTTAGCGTATAACTCATTTATGCTTCCATATACGGCAAAAGTGCATATAACAAACGTTACTCTAAATAACAAAATAAACAACTTTTGTTATGTGCATATTTGCTGAAAAAGCAATAGGAAACGAAATATCGCTATTTTTAATTTCAGGCCTCCCTTATAACCCCCACTCCTGCCCATCCCTAGAAATGTTAGTATGGCTTATTGTAAGGAAATCGTTAGTATTAATTCACATACCGAGTTTGATTTAGTTCGGTTGTGTCTTTTGTGCCAAATAAAATTGTGGACTCCCGCTATAGTTTTTAGCGTATAACTCATTTATGCTTCCATATACGGCAAAAGTGCATATAACAAACGTTACTCTAAATAACAAAATAAACAACTTTTGTTATGTGCATATTTGCTGAAAAAGCAATAGGAAACGAAATATCGCTATTTTTAATTTCAGGCCTCCCTTATAACCCCCACTCCTGCCCGTCCCTAGAAATGTTAGTATGGCTTATTATAAGGAAATCGTTAGTATTAATACACATAGCGAGTTTGGTTTAGTTCGGTTGAGTCTTTTGTGCGAAATAAAATTGTGGGCTCCCGCTATAGTTTTTAGCGTATAACTCATTTATACATCCGTATACAACAAAAGTGCATATAACAGAAGTTACTCTAAATAACAAAATGAACAACTCTTGTTATGTTTTTATTTACGAAAAACCAATAGGAAACGACATAGCGCTATTTTTAATTTCAGGCCTCCCGTATAACCCCCACTCCTATTTGTCTTAAAGAATATTAATATAGCCTAAAGTCTAAGTTGGGCTAGTAGTAATATACATTCCAAGTTTCATAAAATTCGGTTTAGCCGTTTATGCGTGAAAAGGTAACAAACAAACAAACAAACATACACGAAAGAAACAAAATGCAGTTATGGTGTCTATGACATGTGAAACGAAAAGTTATCGTGAAATTTCGCGAAAAAAATCAATGTACAGACAGAGGATACTATTTTATATATATATATATATATATATATATATATATATATATATATATATATATATATGTATATATATATATATATATATATATATATATATATAGAGATATATATATATATATCTTTTACCGCTCTAGTGGTCGCAATTTTTGTTAAATCGTCAGCAAACTCGGCATTTAATCGTTTTATGTAAAAAGAAAGATCAAGTTCGTTAATGGCTGAAATCTGACCAAGGGAAAGGGGGTTTAGGGGGGGGGGAATTTCGAAAATTCTTTATATCTCCGTTATTATGACTCGGATTGAAAAATTGTCTGGAACCAATCTCATTACAAATGTAGTGTTCTATAAATGTTGTTATTTCAATTTTTCATTATCTTCATTATTAACAGAGATATGTGCACTTATTAGTTTTCCGCTTTCAGTAAACCCCCACTCCTACACTATATGCAGTTATATCACGAAGCACTTTATTTGAATCCTAAATGCCAAATATATTTCACATTGAACATTTACTTTTTGAGATAAATGCAAATATGCATTTAACGCACGCAAGAAATCTGCTTAGTTAACGCAGCCCCTCCGTGACGGACTTTTTTCTATGAACCCATTAAGACTTCCAGTTCCAAATATTGGATAAATCGTAAAAGGCTTTAATAAGGAATAATATTATAAAAAATAAATAAATAAAACTAAAAAAAAAAAACTGAATATACATCTAATGAAATAACCCCTCAAATATGGCGCACAACACTTAAATCGGACTGCCATTAGCTGTTTACTCCATCGACCGGGTTTCCTCAAAACCTGTTCGTTGACAAATGATTAGCATGCGACCTTTACAAATGACAGCCCAGTTCATTCGATTTAGCAAGTGAAGACACATTCGAATTATTCTATTTCGAAACGTTTTCGTTCTCTTGCATGGAGTCGCACATACAGAAGTATGCGTGGAACAGGACTTGAGCAACTACAGATAGACTTCAAATAGAGATTGAAAGACTTCACTGAATATCTAAGTTTATTATTCAAAGACAATTCACGTTAGAAGTGAAATCTATTATTTTTTTCCCTTATGTAAAAAGTCCGTCACGCAGGGGCTGCGTAAACTAATCAGTTTTCCCACTTGTTTTACAATAGAGAAATCTGCATACTGGTAACACTTAACACCACCGTGAGTAAATACAATCGGTAATGAGAAATCTTTCAGTTAATTTTAGCAGATTTCCCTTAAGGGAAATCAGCTATTGAGGTTGTACTCATGACGAGAGTTTCGAAAAATTTCTTCAAATGTCCATCGATCCTACCCAGGAGATGACGAAAAGAGGTCCGTTCAAAATTATATATATGTCTGTTAACGCTCTAGCGGTCGCAATTTTTGTTTTATCGTTACCAAACTCTGAATTTAATCGTTATATGTAAAAAGGAAGGTCAAGTTCGTTAATAGCTGAAATGGGACCAGTGGGAGAGGGGGTTTAAGGGAGGGGATTTCCGGAAAATTCGAAATATCTCCGTTATTATGCGTCGGATCGAAAAATTGTATAGAATCAACCGTATTGCAAATTAAATTTACTATAAATATTGCTCTATACATTTATTCTGTATCTTGAATATTAACCGAGATATTTGCATTTGAATTCTGCATTGGTCGGCAGGAGTGGGCTGTTCGGTACTTTCCGAGGAGAGCTCTGGCGGCCGTTTTCGTAACTATTCGTCCCTCGTTTATAAGTTTAGTGATCCCTTACTACTTACAACACTTGTTATTGGGCAGATTTCTCTATTGTAAAACTTTACGTGGGAAATTTGCTTAGTTTACGCAGCCCCTGCGGGACGGACTTTTAATAAGCTCCCAACGGAAACGGCTTCTGAATTGTTAAGAAATAGGTCTTCCAACCACTCAAGCAGAGCAGACAGATAGACATATTCTTCAACGGAAAGAAAAACAATTACTGATAGGTATCTGAATATGGCATATTAGCTTTATTGCATATTACTATATCTAGTACTCTAATTTATAATGGATGAGAATAATTTATATTTTAGTAGTCCCAGAACTAAAGAAGATGGTGATTAACAAAGCGGACATACATATATCTCACAAACTAAAAGCTTACGGGAGTCTCTAAGCCAATTTCACGAGAGCCGAACAGTTACGGAAACGGCCGAACTAGCTTTCGGCGGCCGACAATAGGCGATCTCATCACGTCCGTTAACCCACACACTTAAAAAAATGCAAATATCTCGTTTAATATTGAAGATAGAGAATAAATGCATGTAAAAATATTTATAGTAAATTTAATTTGCAATAAAATTGGTTCTAAACAAGTTTTCAATCCGACGTATAGTATCGTAGATTTTCGCCCCCTTAACCCCCCCCCCTGTCCCTTAGGGGAAGTCTGCTAAAAATTAAGACCCCATGAGTGGTGACAGATAATTTTATATATATGTACTGGCACACAATTTTGTCATATTTCCATGATGTGCCAATATTTTAACAGATTTCCCTCAAGGGAAATCAGCTATTGAGGTCGTACTAATGACGCGATTTTCGAAAAATGTCTTCAAATGTCCATCGATCCTACCCAGGAGATGACGAAAATGAGGTCCGTTCTAAATTATATATATATATATATATATATATATATATATATATATATATATATATATATATATATATATCTGTTAATGCTCTAGCGGTCGCAATTTTTGTTTGATCGTTACCAAACTCGATATTTAAACGTTTTATGCAAAAAGACAGATGAAGTTCTTTAACGGCTGAAATCGGACCAAGGGGAAAGGGGTAGAATTTTGAAAATTCGAAATATCTCCGTTACTATACGTGAGATCAAAAACTTGTATAGAACCAATCTTATTGTAAATTAAATTTACTATAAATATTGTTATATACATTTATTCTCTATCTTGAATAATAACCGAGATATGTGCATTTTTGTTAATTGTGGGCCGATAGCGGATGACTGAATTTCCCGCCAAAAGCTAGTTTGGCCATTTGCCGTAACTGTTTGGATCTCGTATGGAGCTTTCTCTATTTTATAACTTCACTTGTGAAATCTGCTTAGTTTACGCAGCCCCTGCGAGACTGACTTTTATTATTAGTAATAAAGAGAAGAAAAAATATTATTGAGCTTTTCCTTGTACAACTGAAACCGTCACTGAGGTTTATTCGCCTATGAAAGTTGTAGATTTGTTTCGATAACTAATGGAGCTTCAGGGACGAATCAATCGTCCTTGTTGAATAATTACAGGAGTTAAGCAAATAAATGTTGATAAGTTATCAGCCATGAGTTGGAATACTTTATTGGTTATTGTGTGTTGTGCAATGTGTAATTGTGTCTGGCGGTGAGTAGTAATATTTTGGAGTGACCAAAGGTTTCACCGGCTCATCTGACTTTAAGTGGCTCTACAGTTCTTGTAGGACCTGGACCTTAAAATAACATCAGCAAGTCCAGCCGCTTTTGCCTTCCTATCCACTTTGCTCCAACAATGTACTAGAAGTGGTACAAGTAGAATCTAGGAACCTCTAGAAAGTAAGATTTAAAACAACCCTCAGTGGTATGGCGAGTTTTTGGAATTAAAGAATAAGTACATAGGTTACAAGCTCAGGGTGAATTCGTACATCTATTATTAAGATTTTGATTATTGAGATAATTTAAATAAAAATGGAGGGAGGGGGTTGCATAATAAAAACACTATAAATAAAATTAAAGCCTTACACACGAAAAAAGTAGGGGCTGCGTAAAGTACTAAGCAGATTTACCGCGCAAAGGTAAGATAAATCATACAGGTTACAACATCGTGAATGTCAAGTGAATAAATAAAAAGTCCGTCACGCAGGGGCTGCGTAAACTAAGCAGATTTCCCATGTGAAGTTTAGCAATAGAGAAATCTGCATACTGGTAACACAACACAACCATGATTAAAAACAAACGGTAATGAGAAATCATTCAGCTAATTAAAATAAATTCCCAACTGAAACGGCTTCTGAATTGTAAGAATAATATAATAATAATATATAATTTTAATAACTCAAATTTTAGTAGTCCAAGAACTAAAGAAGGGTGGGGGGGGCGGATGAACAGAACATATTTGTATGAATCGCGCAAAGTAACGAAGGAAGGTAAGGTAAGGTTAGAAAGGACAGGTTAGAAGAAACTTCTGCGTGAGCCGACAAATGACGAAGATGGCCGACGTAATCCGAAATATACCCGACCACAGACTTCATAAAAATGCAAATATTTCGGTTAATATTCAAGATAGAGAATAAATGTATATAACGATATTTATAGTAAATTTAATTTACAAAAAGATTGGTTTTATACAATTTTTCGATACGTTGCATAATAACGGAGATATTTGAAATTTTCGAAAATCCTCCCCTCTAAACCCCCCTCCCACTGGTTCGATTTTAGCCATTAACGAACTTGATCTGTCTTTTTACATATAACGGTTAAATATCGAGTTTCGTAACGATCAAACAAAAATTGCGACCTCTAGAGCGTTAACAGACAAATATATATACATATATATATATATATATATATATATATATATAATTTTGAACGGACCTCCTGGGTAGGATCGATGGACATTTGAAGAAAATGTTCGAAAATCGCGTCATGAGTACGACCTCAATAGCTGATTTCCCCTAAGGGAAATCTGCTAAAAGTCCGTCACGCTGCGTTAACTAAGCAGATTTCCCACGTGAAGTTATACAATAGAGAAATCTGCATACTGGTAACACGGTATGGTACCACTGTGATTAAATACAAACGGTAATGAGAAATCATTCAGTTAATTAAAATAAATTCCCAGCTGAAACGGTTTCTGAATTGTAAGAATAATTTATATTTTAATAACTCAAATTTTAGTAGTCCAAGAACTAAAGAAGGAGGGGGGGGGCGGACGAACAGAACGTACTTGCATAAATCTCACAAAGGAAGGTTAGGTAAGGTTAGAAACGATAGGTAAGGTTAGAAGAAGCTTCCACCAGAGCCAACAGTTAACGGAAACGGCCGAACTAATCCGAACATACCCCTCCACCACATGTCCCATAGACTTCATAAAAATGCAAATATCCCGGTTAATATTCAAGATAGAGAATAAATGTATATAACAATATTTATAGTAACATTAATTTGCAATAAGATTGATTCTATACAATTATTCGATCTGATCCATAATGGAGATATTTTGATTTTTCGAAAATCCCCCCTCTAAACCCCCCTCCCTCTGGTCACACGCCACAGACAAACATATATATATATATATATATATATATATATATATATATATATATATATATATAATTTTGAACGGATCTCATTTTCGTCATCTCCTGGGTAGGATCGATGGACATTTGAAGAAATTTTTCGAAAATCACGTCATGAGTACGACCTCAATAGCTGATATCCCTTAAGAGAAATTTGCTAAAAACGGTAATGACAAATCTTTCGGTCAATTTACAATACAAGTTAATAATGTCTACAAAGTGGAAAGCGGCTGAATTGTAAACAAACAGGCCAGCCGACCTCGTAACGCTGAATAGATAGAAAGACCGGAAAGACAAACAATTAATGAAATATATCTGAATATAACACATTCATTTTATTGATAACAATTAACTAAAGCTAGTGCTGTAATTTATAATGAATCAGAACCTGTTTCATCTAAATCACTCAAATTGTAGTAATTGAACAATTAAAGAAGGGGGGGGGCAACAGAACGTATTTGCATATATCTCACAAAGTAAAAGTTCAATGAAAACCATATTTGGTATTTAAACTTATAATGAAGTGGTTCATGCTATAACAGCTTATTGTTAATATGACATGAATAGAAGTGGGAATCGGAAATATTAAATGAATAAATATAAAATGTAATGAGAAATCCTTCAGTCAATTTTAATAACCTTCCATAAGGAATGTATATGAATTTAAAAAAAAATAACAGGGCTGTCAAGCGCTCAGAGGTGAACAGTTTGATAGAAATATTCTTTACCAGAAATAAAAACGATAATTGAAATATATCTGAAAATAACATATCAATTTTATTGAAAACTATTTACTATAGCTAGTGGAGTAGTTTATAATAAATCAGATTAATTTTTGTCTCAACCACTCAAATTGTAGTTGTCCAAGAACAAAATAAGGGGTGGAGGGCAACAGAACGTATTTGCATATATCTCACAAAGTAGAAGTTCAATGAAAACCATATTTGGTATTTAAGTTTATAATGAAGTGCTTCATGATATAACAGCTTATTGTTAATATGACATGAGTAGGAGTGGGGTTGGGAAACTGGAAAATGCAAATATCTCGGTTAATATTCAAGATAAAGAATAAATGTACATAAAACTTTTTACAGTATATTTAATTTGCAATAATATTAGTTCTATACATTTTTTCGATCAGACATACAGTAACGGAGATATTACGGATATTTTCGGAAACCCCGTCCTCCCCTGGTCTCATTTTAGCCCTTAACAAACTTGATCTTTCTTAACATAACGGAGATATTTTGAATCACTGGTCAGATTTCAACCATTAACGAACTTGATCAGTGGTTTTACTTAAAACGTTTAAATATCGAGTTTGGTAACGATGAAAAAAAATTTCGACCGCTAGAGGGTAACAGACAAATATATATATAGTTTTGAACGGACCTCATTTTCGTCATCTGCTGGGTAGGATTGATGGACATTTGAAGAAAATTTAATAAAACGCGTCATGAGTACGACCTCAATAGCTGATTTCCCTTCAGGCCCTTAGCCTTTGTACTGTAAGGGAAAGCCTAAAATCGCCCACTTAAACATTACAAGTGGAAGTAACAAATCAATGGGCCCTAGCAAACGAAACCACTGGCCAGCTGATAACAGGTGATAAGGATAAGTCAGATCGCCCTAAATCTAGGCCCGGAGCAACTCGGCCGCAGTTCGTGCGAGCAATCGCCAGCAATGACCGATATTTTAATGCCGTCATGTAAACTAATCCGAATTCTTTATATCCCTACTCCACGGTTCCTAATTCTAGCAGGGTTCCCTTCAACGAAATCAGCTAGTGAGGTTGTCCTCATGAAGTGATTTTTATTTTCTTCGAAAGTCCAGCCGTCCTACTCACGAAATGCGAATATTCCGTCACACAGGGGCTGCGTCAAGTATTTGCATTTATTATCAAAACGTAAAAGTTCAATGAGAACAGTATTCTGAATTTAGGCTTCCATATAACAGCTTATTTTAAATATGACTTGAGAAGGAGGGGGCATTTACTAAAGGCCAAAAAAACAGAAAAGTCCGTCACGCATATAACAGAGAAATCTCCTTACGATTGCCAAGCAGTTAAGAAAACGGCCAAACTTGATTTTGGCGGGAAACACTCTCGTCCGTTATTCATTCAGTCAGATCCACATTTAATAAAAACGCAAATATCTCGGTTAATATTCAAGATAAAGAATAAATGTATATTAAAATAGTTATAGTACATTTAATTGGCAGTAAGAGTGGTTTTATACAGTTTTTCGATCCAACGTACTTAATCTCCCTCCCCCAGGTCCGATTTCAGCCGTTTACGAACTTGATCTTTCTTTTTACATAAAAAAAACTAAATATCGAGTTTTGTAACGATTAAACAATAATTACGACCGCTAGAGTGGTAACAGATAAATATATATATACAGTTTTGAACGGACCTCATTTTCGTCATTTATGTAGGATCGATGGGCATTTGAAGAAAAATTTCGAAAATTGCGTCATGAGTACGACCTATATAGCTGATTTCCCGTAAGGGAAACCTGCTAAAAGTCCGAAAGACAACCAATTTTTACAAGATAGTGGAGTTTATATGAAATGTAATGGCGGCAAAGTTTATGTGGGACAGAGTTCTACACAGAGAAATCCACCTCGGTAAAAGATTAGTTCTAGTAAACCAGAGAACACACACAATAAATGGCGTGACTCTCTGAAATGTAATGTATCTGGAAAAAAAATATATCAAGTTAGTTAATTGCTGAAATCGGACCAGTTGGTGGTGGGGGGGGAGGGGTTTAAAAGGGTGGATTTTTGAAAAATCGAAATATCTCTGTTACTGTGCGTCGGTTCGAAAATTTGTATAGAACCAACCTTTTCTAATATTGAATAGTCTATAAATGTTGTTCTATTCACATTTTCCGTATAATGAGTGTTAAGATATCTGGATTTTATAGTTTTCTGCTTTCAGTAAACCACCACTCCTACTCGTGTTATACGGGTGCGGCAGAAAGAACGGACGGTTTTTAAAAAGTTATAAAACAGTTAATTTTTACTCAAAAGCCAATTTATTGATGCAATAAGGTTCACAAGAAAATAGCATTTGAGAGAGTCAAGTGTGGAAAATAACCATGTGGAAATAACAGGCATGTGGTGGCCGAAATCGTTGATGCAGTGCTGGAGGCGTTCTTGGAAGTTGGCATAGACTCTCTCCAAAATTGCTAACTCAACTTGGGTGACTTCCACGCGAATTTCGTCCTTTAATTCGTCCAGAGTTCGGGGATTGTGTCCGTATACTCTAGCCATGAGGTGTCCCTACAAGAAAAAAATCAAATATGGATAAATCTGGGGGCCGAGGAGGCCAATGAACATCGCCGAATCTGGAAATGAGGCGACCATGGAAGAGAGGGCGAATAACGTTCATTGTTGCTCTGGCAGTGCCCCATCCTGCTGGAACCACACACGTCGGCTTGGGACACAAGCCCCGAACTCTGGACGAATTGAAGGACGAAATTCGCGTGGAAGTCACCCAAGTTGAGGGAGCAATGTTGGAGAAAGTCTATGCCAACTTCCAAGAACGCCTCCAGCACTGCATCAACGATTTCGGCCACCACATGCCTGAGGTTATTTTCCACACTTGACTCTCTCAAATGCTATTTTCTTGTGAACCTTATTGCATCAATAAATTTGTTTTTGAGTAAAAATTAACTATTTTATAACTTTTTTATTATTAATATAACGACTGGAGCCTCCATGCCCTGTTGATAGTTTATGTGTTGAAGCAGGAGAACCTCCACTGGAATACAGGAGACGTATCATCTGCATAAAATTTATTTTAAAATGCAAAGCATTAAATGCCCCATGCGTCAATGTATTTTTAAATAACACACTTTACAACAAATACATAGAAATACACACTAAGCATAAACCTCTAGTCATACGCACTTCAGAAAACTATCGATTCGAACATAATACAAACTCAAATACACAATAACAGAAACATAACACTCCCTCCATGGAGAATAAATAACTTAAGCATTAATTTAACTTTAACAATATTTAATAAAAGAAATCCTTTATCTACCAAATTTTACAGAATAGCTTATAACTCAATTGTAGCAAATAACCCAAACTCACTTCACACTTTTACTGACGGATCCAAGACTGACTTTGAAACAGCAGCTGCAGCAATTATTAATACTGACATTTACACTACAAAACTCAACAACAATACAAATATTTATACAGCTGAGTTACAAGCCATAAATATTGCCCTTTCAAGATTTCACAATGTTCAAAATTCCCAAATTTACTTATTCACAGATTCCTTAAGTTCTTTATTCTCCTTGGAACACATTTACAGTACTCATCCCATCATAACCCTCTGTACTGAATTCGATGAACATGCAAAATTAGCTACTCAAAAACTTGACGTATACACAAATGAATTAACGGTAGACGATTTAATACACTCAGCAATAACTAACGTACTTGATGATGATTGAGAAAACTAATGGCTACAAACAGACAATAAACTAAGACAAATTAAATGAACAGTATTCACACGGACTAACAAAATTGCAAGATATTAGAGGAGAGAGGAAGTGATTTTAACAAGGCTCCGCATAGGCCACTCCTTCCTTACTCATAACTATTTAATGAAAAAAGGGGAGCAGCCCAAATACAATGTATGCAATTTGACTTACTATAAAACACATACTGACAGACTGCAAGAGACGAGATCATTTACAGATACCCCACGACCTACATGACTTACTCGCTGAAGGTAGCCCATACATACCCACTTTACTACAACATCTAAAAGACATTAACATATACACAAAAATTTAACTAATATAATCTATTACAATTATTGTTTGCGTATTAATTTAAATTTTATAATTTCTCTATACTTGTGCGCGTGCGAATTGTGTATGTGTGTGTGTGTGTGTGTGTGTGTGTGTGTGAATATTTAAATATTTTATTAATGATTTCTTTATTGTCCAATATCAATAGTTTCGATTTTCAGTTTTATACCTGCTTTGAATTTTGTCTTTATTTGTTCTCTTGTTCATTTATCTTTTTTTCTTTGTTGTGTTCAAATTTTGTTTTTTGATTTCCATTCTTGTTTTTTTGAGTTCCATTTTATTTTTGAGTTCCATCTCCGTTTTTGAGTTCCAGCTCCGTTTTTGTGTTTCATTCAGTTTTTTTTTTGTTTAATTTCGCCTTTTGTGTTCTATTTCTTTCTTCTTTTATTCAATTCTGTTTTGAGTTGCGTTTCTATTTCTTTCCCATTTCTGTTTTTGATCTCATCTCTGTTTTTCGTTCTTTCTCTCTGTTTTGTGATCATTTAATGTTTTGTAATCCTTTTATGTTTTGTGTTCCTTTTCTGTTTTGTTTAATTTTTTTTTTTTTGTATTGTTTTGTTTTTTAAGTTACGAATACTTTTGTTTAGAGCAACTTTGCCAAAGCTGCGAAGCTCCAATAAATAAATAAATGAATAATAAAATATTAATAAAAAACAGTATTATCATGAATAACTTCATTACAAGATAAAATACCAAATATTGTTTTCAACAAACCTTTATTATACGAGATACATGCAAATACGTTCTGTTGACCCCCCCTCCTTCTTTTGTTCTTGGATTTTAAAATTTGAGAGATTTAGATAAAAATTATTCCGATTCATTATAAATTACTGCACTAGCTGTAGTAAATAGTTTTCAATAAAATTATTATGTTATATTCAGATATATTTCATTAATTCTTCTTCATTCCGATCAGAATAATTCTGTCTATTCAGCGCTGCCCTGTTTGCTTATAATTCAGACCTTTCTACTACTCATGTCACTCATGTATTATGAAGAACTTTATTTAAAGCCGAAATACCAAACAATGTTCACAGTGAATTTTTACTTTTTGAAATAAATGTAAAAACGCGACGCACGTGGGAAATCTGCTTAGTTATCGCAGCCCCTGAATTACGGACTTTTAGCAGATTTCCCTTAAGGGAAATCAGCTATTGAGGTTGTACTCATGATGCGATTTTCGAATTTTTTTTTCAAATGTCCATCGATCCTACCCAGGAGATGACGAAAATGAGGTCCGTTCAAAACTGTATATATATATATATATATATATATATATATATATATATATATATATATATATATATATATATATATTTGTCTGTTACCGCTCTAGCGGTCGCAATTTTTGTTTGATCGTTATCAAACTCGATATTTAGTCGTTTTATGTAAAAAGAAAGATCAAGTTCGTTAACGGCTGAAATCGAACCAGTGGGAGGGGGGGTTTACAGGAGAGGATTTTCGAAAACTCGAAATATCTCCGTTACTATACATCGGATCGAAAAATTGTATAGAATCAATCTTATTGCAAATTACATTTACTATAAATATTGTTATATACATTTATTCCCTATCTTGAATATTAACTGAGATATTTGCATTTTTATGAAATTTGGGCCGATAACGGATTTTTGAATTTCCCGCGAAAAGCTAGTTCCGCCCTTTGCCGTAACCGTTTGGCTCTCCTATGGAGATTTCTCTATTGTATAACTTCACGTGGGAAATCTGCTTAGTTTACGCAGCTCCTGCGTGACGGACTTTTTAATTTACGGCCATCTCTAAAAATCGACTACTACTCATCACATATTAACAATAAGCTGTTACGTCATCAGGCACTACATTCAAAGGCTATAGGATAAAAGCTCACTTTTAGGCGTAAATTGGTTCTTTTTGCTGGCCTATAAGGGCTGTGGTTTTAAGAATGGAATAGATGACAGCTATAGACTGCCATTGTCCAAAGAGGCATCATTAACCTAGCCAAGGAGGTACAAGAGACCAAGGAGGTACGGCCTGGTTCTCTCTCTGCTATATCCATCACTCACCGTCTATATTTCACAGGGCTAATAGGGACGAATTATTGACAAGTTTACATGTAACAATGAAATATATATCACACACTTCCGAAACACCGTTTTCTCCAAAGGGAAATCAGCTATTGAGGTCGTACTCATGTCGCGATTTTCAAAAAGTCCGTCACGTGAAGTTTTACAATAGAGAAATTTCACGAGAGCCGAGCAGTTAATGAAACGGCCGAACTAGCTTTTGGAGGGAAAGACACTTCGTCCGTTAGCCGCCCAGGATTTAATAAAAATGCAAATATCTCAGTTAATATTCAAGATAGAGAATACATTTATATAACAATATTTATAGTAAATTTAATTTGTAATAAGATTAATTCTGTACAATTTTTCGATCCGACGAAAAGTAACGGAGGTACTTTGAATTTTCGAAAACCCTCCCCTCTAACCCCCCCTCCCACTGGTCCGATGTTAACGAACTTGATCTTTCTTTTTACATAAAACGACTAAATATCGAGTTTGGTAACGATAAAACCAAAATTACGACCGCTAGAGCGGTAAGACAAATATATATATATATATATATATATATATATATATATACATACACAGTTTTGGACGGACCTCATTTTCGTCATCTATTAGGTATTATCGATGGACATTTGAAGAAAAAATTCGAAAATTCCGTCATGAGTACAACCTCAATAGTTGATTTCCCTTAAGGGAAATCTGCTAAAAAACTAAAGCGGGAGCCAACACTTTTATTGGGCATTAACGATTGTACCGAACTTAACAAAACTCGGTATGCGAATTAACATCAATTCTCCGATGATTATAAGCTATATTAAAATTTTTAGGTTCGAACGGGAGTTATGAGGGAAGCCTGAAATAAAAATTAGAGGTGTGTTCAACAATCTATGTTAATTTTTTTTTCCTTAATAATTCAAATCAAATAAAAGTAGCACCCAGTAAAGTAGTAATGAACTAAACATTAATTCATTAGAAACGCCTGTTTGCCATAAGTGTATTTAATACTTTATTTAATTAAAACACAAAAATTATTTGAAGAAACATTTTTAGTATTGCGAAGATAATGTAATCATATTTGCTAATATAATTTAACCCTAGTATTACCGACCTCTCCCAGGTCGCATGGATTACCAAGGGGGGGGGCTCCTCGAGCCCACAACCTTAAATATCTTTTATTTTGGTTCTATAATTTTTTTAAAATTTTTATTTCTATTGGATTATGTTTAATGAACGTTTCTTATGACACCTGTAAAAAAAAATTAAAAAAATAAATAAATACAAAAATAAAAATAAATTAAAAAAAAAAGTTTGGATGGGGAAAAAAGGATGACTTTAAATTAAATGTAATTTTATTCTACTGGAGGAACATATCTAAACCTTGTTAGAATAAAAAGTTATCTATATCTAAGTTATTATAACATTATAATAGAATAATAATTTAAGAAAATATAATTATCAGATTCGTAATGCAATTATCGGTGCTTTTCCACAATAATTTTTTTTCCGAGTGTTTATCCAGGATACAGCATGGAATAACTGGTCCCCTAGTTGGGAACAACCTAGAAAATCTTCTCTTTTCTAAAAATGTACCTATCAGGAGCAATAATTATAACCATCTCAGTAATATATTTTTATATGAAAAAAAATTATTTGGGGAGAATATATATATTTCTTTTTGAGAAAAAAACAAAACTTGAGAAAGTTTGTGTATGTTAAAATTACATCAAAGTAATTATTATTTGAGCAATATAATTAATAACACTTGAATTACTAGTTAAAAGTAGTATTAAATATCAGTGGGCTCGAGGAGCCCCCCACTTGGTACTTAAGTGTATAACTACCCCTTGCATTACCAAGGGGGGGGGGCTCCTCGAGCCCACACGTCAAAAAAATTTTTTTTTCTCAACATAGAAATTTTTTTATTTAATTTTATTGTTATGCCCTCACTCTAGGATGTTTTTCTGAGGAATACATAAAATATCAAAAATATCCCATTAAAATTGGGTGATAGGGAACAAAAACAAAAAGTTGTGGGCTCGAGGAGCCCCCCCCCCCTTGGTAGTTCTAGGGTTAATATATTACAGGATTGAGATCCTAAATGAGTGTTTGGCTGGGACCAACCAGAGGAGTGGGAATACTTCCTTTGTCCTTTCAGTTCTGCCGCTTCCATGCCGACCTCATATTGGTCTATGTTTACATGTTAATGGATGTTTACACTTTAAGCAATGTAGTGTTATTTTCAGGAATGTGAATTTGATTAATTATCATAAATAAATTATTTATTAGGATGAACGCTGGGGAGGTACACCCAGTTATTTCTGGCATTTATTAACTCAGCTACGTTGATATATGATATACTTAACTCAACACACTATGTTACAATATGTATATATAGTTGACAATTGAGATTTACAAAAGAGTATTTTTAATAGCGGTTATGACGTACCTACCAAAACATGGTTTGCAAGACAGAATACTTTCTATGATTATTAATTATATGGTCCCTTACATTATATAAAAAAAAAAAAAAAAAAAAAAAAAATATATATAAAAAGTCCGTCACGCAGGGGCTGGGTAAACTAAGCAGATTTCCTACGTGAAGTTTTACAATAGAGAAATCTGCCTAATAACAACTGTAGTAGTAAGAAACCTCTAAACCTAAAAAAACATTATTTAGGGCGTAATAACCCAGTAGTTTCTAGCCCAAAAAACAGTTAACCTAACCTCTAAACCTATTCACGAGGGGCGATAGTTATGGAAACGGCCGCCAGAGCTCTCGTCGGAAACTCCGAACATAGCCTATTGGTGACACGCAGAATACAAATGCAAATATCTCGGTTAATATTCAAGATAGAGAATTAATGTATAGAACATTATTTATAGTAAATTTAATTTGCAATAAGATTGGTTTTATACAATCTTTTGATCCGACGTATAGTAACGGAGATATTTCGAATTTTCGAAAATCCTCCCGTCTAAACCCCCCCTCCCACTGGTCCGATTTCAGCCGTTAACGAACTTGATCTTTCTTTTTACATAAAACGCTTAAATATGAAGTTTGGTAAGGATCAAACAAAAATTGCGACCGCTAGAGCGGTAACAGACAAATATATATATATATATATATATATATATATATATATATATATATATATATAGATAGATAGATATATATATATACAGTTTTGAACGGACCTCATTTTCGTCATCTACTAGGTAGGATCAATGGACATTTGAAGAAAAATGTCGAAAATTCCGTCATGAGTACAACCTCAATAGCTGATTTCCCTTAAGGGAAATCTGCTAAAATATTGAGGACAGTGAAGCCTTACTTAACAAATAATTTTATTATTAATAAATCTTCAGCAACGACGGGTAAAACTCTGGGACGGGGAAATGACAAAATATTGTGCAAAGTAAAGCCTTGCCAAACAAAATTTACCATCATGATTCATCCTCAACCGAATTCCTGGCGAAGCCGGGGTACCTTAGCTGGCATATACGAGTATATAATTTTGAAAGTTCTCATTATTTGTAATCTTCTAGGTATGATCGAAGGTTATTTGAGATACTTTTTCTGAACCTCAATATCATGGGAGGAATTAGCCCGCTATCTCCTTGACTACTTAGTCCTGACAGGTGGTATCGATAGGGGTAGCCACCCCCTACCACCCCTATCCACTCCCCTACCACCCCCAACCACCCCTACCACCCCTATCCACCCCTGGTCCCTCAGACACTCGCCACCTCTCCACCCTGCAACTTGTCTCCAACAACTCCAGACACACATCGCAGCCATGGAGGCCTGCGGTATGGTCTTCATCAAATATCTCCTCTTCTTCTTCAATTTAGTATTTGCGGTAAGGGAAATTGTAAAAACGCTTTTAGTCATTTATTTTTAGTTGCGTGAGATACTCAATTTTTTTTAACCTAGTGTATACTGTTCTATAAAAAATAAATCTACTTTGGACAATATATGACAATCATGTACTCCGATTAAGTTAAATAAACAAAATAAGTGGTTAACCTATAAAAGTTTCAGAGGTATCATATAATTCATAGATCCCTATAGCAGGTTACTTACAAGGGTTAATCAGATATTGAGATTGTACTGAAACGAGTTCTGAAATGTTATCAAATGTCCATTAATCAAACACTTTGGAAAATGAGGCCCGTCGAAAATATCATAGACGTATCTCCGTAGTAGTAAAGGAGAAATAGAATTTCCCATTCCAAGGCCGTCTTTCGGAATGTATATGTCGTTAATGAATTATTCTCTTATAACACTGTCCGTGCCAGATCACTGATGTCCAAATGTAGTCATCGTCGTATAAGTCGCTGAGACTTGAAGTGAGTTTGTTGGTGGTTTCTTGTAGGAGTAGAGAAGAGTATAGGCCTGTTATGTCGAATGAAACTAGTCTTGTTCCTTCTGGTATGCGCACGTCTGTGAGTTTTGCTAGTCAATATGCGGTTGCTGGTTTATAGTTGACAATAAGTCTCAAGGATACGATAGTCTTGTGTATCTTCGGGCTGAGCTATCAGTATATGCGGTCCTGGGCACTTACAAAGCTCAAAAAACAATGCCTACTGTACTCGACCACCGATGGTTATGACTACACTACCATTATACTGGCTGATACAACCCTTTATTTGATATATATATATATATATATATATATATATATATATATATATATATATATATAAAATACACACAGAGATTTGAACAGACCTCATCTTCGATATATTATCTAGAGAGCATATTTCAATCAGTACATAGAAAAGAGATTTCAATGATTACATAGAAACCGCATTTCAACGAGTTTCTAGAGAGCAGATTTCAATGATTATATATAGATCACATTTCAACGAGTTTCTAGAGGGCAGATTTCAATGATCATCTACAGCAGGGGTCTCCAAACTTTCCAGCCTTAGGGTCATACTGATTACTCCAGTAAGTTCCGAGGGCCAAAACCATATTATCATTGTTGCCGGTGGTAAAAAGTGAAATAGTCCACTGATGATAAAAAAGTCATTTAATTTTTATTTAAAATGTTAGTTGGATTCATTTCAATAATTTGTTAGTTATTATATACTGAAGTTAAATTTTCTGCATATTATACATGTCTTTACTCATTACAATTCTGTGTTTCTTTATCCAACTTATCACAAAAACAATAACAATAAGCCTACAACAATGTTATGAGTAGTTAGCCCATGACCATATCAATGTAGATATCATATTAATAATCATTCAACATAAAATTAGAATACTTCAGTAAACTAAATTCAATTTGCTTTAAAAAATTTATTCTCTAAAAGGAGTTTTCAAGTATCTAATGCCGGACAAAATCTGCCCGCGGGCCGGATGTGGCCCTCGGGCCGTTGTTTGGAGACCCCTGATCTACAGAGCAGATTTCAATGATTACATATAGACCACATTTACACGAGTTTCTAGATAGCAGATTTCAATGATTATATATATATATATAGATCACATTTCAATGATTACATATAGATCACATTTCAATGATTACATATAGAACACATTTCATTGATTATCTAGAGAGAAGATTTCAATGATTATCTAGAGAGCCGATTTCAACGATTACATATAGACAACATTTCAACGAGTTTCTAGAGGGCAGATTTCAATGATTATATATAGATCAACATTTCAACGAGTATCTAGAGAGCAGATTTCAATGATTATATATAGATCACATGTCAATGATTATATATAGATTAAATTTCAATGATTACATACAGATCATATTTCAACGAGTTTCTAGAGTGCAGATTTCAATGATTATCTAGAGAGCAGATTTCAATGATTATATATAGATCACATTTCAATGATTACATACAGATCACATTTCAATGATTACATACAGATCACATTTCAACGAGTTTCTAGAGAGCAGATTTCAACGAGTTTCTAGAGAGCAGATTTCAACGAGTTTCTAGAGTGCAGATTTCAATGATTATCTAGAGAGCAGATTTCAATGATTATATATAGATCACATTTCAATGATTATATATAGATCACATTTCAATGATTACATACAGATCACATTTCAACGAGTTTCTAGAGAGCAGATTTCAACGAGTTTCTAGAGAGCAGATTTCAACGAGTTTCTAGAGTGCAGATTTCAATAATTATCTAGAGAGCAGATTTCAATGATTATATATATACCACATTTCAACGAGTTTCTAGGGAGCAGGTTTCAATGATTATCTAAACAGCAGATTTTAATGATTATATATAACCACATTTCAATGATTATATATAGACCACATTTCAATGATTATCTAGAGAGCAGATTCCAACGATTATATATATACCACATTTCACCGAGTTTCTAGGGAGCAGATTTCAATGATTATATATAACCACATTTCAATGATTATATATAGACCACATTTCAACGAGTTTCTAGAGAGCAGATTTCAATGATTATATATAACCACATTTCAATGATTATATATAACCACATTTCAATGATTATATATAGACCACATTTCAACGAGTTTCTAGAGAGCAGATTTCAACGACTTTCTAGAGAGCAGATTTCAACGACTTTCTAGAGAGCAGATTTCAACGACTTTCTAGAGAGCAGATTTTAACGAGTTTCTAGAGAGCAGATTTCAACGAGTTTCTAGAGTGCAGATTTCAATGATTATATATACCACATTTCAACGAGTTTCTAGTGAGCAGATTTCAATGATTATATATATACCACATTTCAACGAGTTTCTAGTGAGCAGATTTCAACGAGTTTCTAGAGAGAAAATTCCAATGATGATAAAATAAGCGGATTTCAATGATTATATAGTTAGATATCAATGATTATAAAGATACAATATGTCAATGATTATCTACCTAGAGAACAGATTTCGATTATTATATTGAAAGCTAATTTCAATGATTTTCTACAGAGCTTATTTCAATGATTATTTAGAAAGCACATATCATTAATTAATGGTCATATAGAATGCAGATTCCAATGATTATATAGAGACCAGATGCCAATAGTCATATAGAAAGCAGATTCCAATGATTATATAGAGACCAGATGCCAATAGTCATATAGAAAGCAGATTCCAATGATTATATAGAGACCAGATGCCAATGGTCATATAGAAAGCAGATTCCTATGTTTATATAGAGACCAGATGTCAATGGTCATCAGATCAATGGAGATCAGATTTCAATGATTATCTGAGAATCTAAGCGAAAAAATAATGTCAAAGTATACCGCAATATTAATTAAACCTATTTTATATATAAAGACTTATGTATGAACTTATTAAAATTATTCTAGTGATTGATGTTGTGGTAAAAGCTTCATACTTGAGGCAGATTCAAGATTGTGCAAAGCTAAAGGCACGATTTTATAATTCCTTATTTGGAGCAAGGGCAGTTTGATTCACAGCTGCTGATACACCTGTTACAACCTGAGAAGGTTAATATTTAGATTCATATCTCAGCAATATTTTCCCATAGCCCCACCACGCACTCAATACTATTCGGCCATAAAATAAATCAAAAAGTCCGTCACGCAGGGGAGCATACTTCCCAAGTCTGCAGTTCTCTGCTATGGATATTAAATTCCTTGAAGATAATGAAGCAAGTCCTTCATTCTGAGTAAATTGAGGACATTTCCAATCTGACGGAAGACATACATCTCACCATATTTTCCCCGGCGAATGCCCGATCAACAGCAACTATGATATCTGGTGTGCCGGATTTTGGTGTAGACATCAGGTTGAAAAGACTGCGTCTGCCACAGTTATTTATTTTGTCACAGAAACATGTTTCGGCTGATTCTGTTGTCATCATCAGGTGTTGCACTCTATTGCCCTTCCGGCCAATGTTAAATCAACCCATATTATAATATTTGATGCGCCGGTTTTGGGCGTAGATGTTAGAATGATAATTCTGTGTCTGTTACTCGTATCTTACTTTTCACCGAAAGATGTATTCGGCCAACCCTGCTGTCCTGATCTGGTGTTGTTGATCCTGTTAAACCGTATTGTCCTACCGGCAAATGGACCGACCAACGACAATTATGATATTTGATGTGCCGGTTTGGGGTGAAAATTTGTGGTTGAGAAAACTGTGTCTGCCATAAGTATCTTCTTATCACAGAAACATGTTTTCAGCAGACCCTGCTGTGATCGACAGATATTGCACTGTATTGGCCTTCTAGCGAATGTCCATTCAACAGCAATCAAGATATTTGTTATGCCGGTTTGGGGTGTAGACGTCAGGATGAGAAGATTATTTCTGCTACAAGTATCTATTTGGTTACAGAAACATGTTTTCAGCAGACCCTCCTGTTATCGTCAGATGTTGTTGATGGTTTTCCACTGCGTTGGCCTTCCGGAGAATGTCCAATCAACAGCAATTATGACATTTGATATGCCAGTTTGGGGTGTAGACGTCGGGATGAGAAATCTGTGTCTGTCACAAGTAGCAATTCTATCACAGAAATATGTTTTGGCAGACGCTGCTGACACGATCAAGTTGTTGTTGATGTTGCGCTGTATTGTCCTTCCTGTAAATGTCGGATTAACTGCAGTTAGTTTAAGAAAACCGTGTCCGTTACCTGTATTCTATATTTTCTCAGAAACATCTATTCGGCAGACCCGGCTGCCATCACATGTCTTGTTGACACTCTTGCATTGAATGCCCCTTTTGGCCAGGTTTTTAAGGTGTTTAAGGCTATAGTTGTTTTGAGGGTACGGAATCTTTACCGTCTGGCAAGTTAGTTGTCAAGTCGTGTGGCATTTGTGAGTTTGCAAGTTTCCTGCAGTCAGTCAGTAAGTGTTCAATAGTAGGGGAGGACATTACAGTCCTGGCACATATGCTACTACTTCCGGTTCAAAATGTTGGAATGTACAAGGGAAGTATGTCCGATCCGATGCTGGATGAGTAAGTACAACTTGTTCTCTACTCTGAAGGAGAATATATTAGACTTGCACGTCGTTCAGGAAGCGCTCGATGTTACTTAAAATACACCATAGAGAATTCCGTGAAGTATACGTAGACATTTAAATATTATGATGAGAAAAACTTTCTTAGCCGAATGTATCAACAGTCTCACTCAAACATGTTTTCCATAGACCCTGTTGTCATCCTCAAGTGTTGTTGAATTGTTGATTGGGTTGTGCTGTACTGACTTTCCAACGAATGCCCAACCAGTTTCATGATGATACTCGATTTCCCGCTTTGCAAGTTTAATGTCGGAAAAGGAAAACTGGGTCTGCCTCATGCATCTAGTTTATCACAGAAACATGTTTTCGTTATTCTCCGCTATCATCATCAGGTGTTGTTGAATTGTTGATTTTGTTGGGCTATACTGTCATACCATTATAAATGATAATCCACAGAATCTGGAGTGTATTCTACCTTACTTTGTGTTCCAATATTTGGTTCCGATTAAAATCTGGCAAATTTCTCTGTTTAGCTCCCGCTTCCCAAAAAAACTCCGATTTGCGTCATATTGTTGTAATTAATTCAAAAACTGACCGCAAACTAATTGTTCGTGCGAACAAGTGATCGGTAGAAACTGTTGCATGACTCATTAGCAAGTCAAATATCAGTCCTACGGATTCGACTTGCCAAAAATAAACGCCATTTACCGTCCACCCCCTCCCCCTCAGCTCCCCCATTCATACATACCTTATCTCGTATCTATTTAATATTATAATAAGGCAATAATTCACAATTTTACTTTCCCCCTGCGTATTTTACTAAAAGCAACTGTCGCCTTAGACAAGGACTTCCGTTATCACTACAATCTATGCTTTTACCGCCATGAATACATTTCCGACGACTCATTACATTATAAATTTTTATTTATTTATTTATATAGGAGCACCCGCAACTAGGCGATTTGGCTAAAAATTTAACAATGTAATAAGAACAATATAATAGAAAAATAACCAAAACTGTATCAATAAACCAAAATTGAAACTGACCATGATAAAAAAATATAATTACAATAAAAACAACAAATAAACGTGGACCGCGTTTATTACAATTAAATACCATCTATAACGAACATATTTCATGTCAAAAACCAATCCGAGCACATAAAGTTAAAGCATAGTCAAAGATAATATTCGTAATAGTGAATCTCAGTGGAAATCACTTCCAGTAATGCCAGCATTTTGCAGGAAATAAGTAAACTCAATTAACTGTTTTAGCCTCCAGTCATCTTCCGCTCCCGCATAAGGGTTATCAACATTCTTCTCCTTAAATTATTGATTCAAAATATTATTTTAGAATTTATCTACCAGATGGAATTAAATAATAGGGGTACCCTAAAAATAATTTCAATTAGATAGAAAAAGCTAGGTGAGGGAAAGAGATCGTAGCCGTCCCTGCAAATTAAGTAATACTGTAAACAATCATATAGAGTTTAAACGTATATTATCTTTTCTCATAATGATAATATATCTCTATATACATAAAATATATATATAAAATTGTAACCTCTGTCTGTAGATTGAATTTTTTCGCGAAATTTCACGATAACTTTTCCTTTCACATGCCATAGACACCATAACTGCATTTTGTTTCTTTGGTGTCAGTTTGTTTATTTGTTACCTTTTCGCGCATAAACGGCTGAACAAATTTTTATGAAACTTGGTATGTATATTATTACTAACCCAACTTAGACTTTAGACTATATTAATATCCTCTGAGACGAACATGAGTGGGGGTTATAAGGGAAGACAGAAATTAAAAATAGCGATATTTTGTTTCCTATTGTTTTTTTCGGCAAATATGAACATAACAAAAGTTGTTTATTTCTCCGGGAACAATGTGTGGAGCAAGTAATTTTCGTAGAAATATTGATATGTTCAACAATTCATTCCAATTTGAACTGAGGTACCTCACCTGGAAAAATTAATTCAAATCTTGCCAAAAAAAATAACATCACCATCAGCCTCAAATTAATTCCGATTTCCGGGCGAATCCGGGTATCTGAGTTAGTATATATATATATATATATATATATATATATATATATATATATATAAATAATGGTTACTGTTAGTACCTTAAGGGAAATCAGCTATTGGCATTTTCGAAAACGTTCCTCAAATGTCCATCGATGCCACCCAATATCGTTACCAAACTAGATATTAAATTGTTTTACAATGACATTATGCACTTTGTATGAGTCCGACACACGCACCAATCTCACAATGCATTTATTACCAGATTTGCCTCAGGGGAAATCAGCTGTTGAGGTCGTACTCATGACGCGATTTTCGAAAATGTTCTTCAAATGTCCATCGATCCTAGGCAGGATATGACGAAAATGAGGTCCATTCAAAATTATATATATATATTTATTTGTCTTTTAACGCTCTAGCGGTCGCAATTTTTCCTTGATCGTTACCAAAATCCACATTTAAACGTTTTATGTAAAAAAAAAAAAAAAAAAAAAAAAATTTCAAATTCCTTAATGGTTGAAATTGGACTAGTAGGATGGGGGGGTTTGGGGTGGAGGATTTTCGAAAATTCGAAATATCTCCGTTACTTTACGTCGGATCGAAACATTGTATAGACCCAATCGTATTGAAAATTGAATGTTCTATAAATTTTAATATACAAATATTTTCTGTATTACGAATATTAACCGAGATATTTGGATTTAATTGTTTTTGGCTTCCAGTAAAGAACCACTTCAACGCACATTAAATTAATAATCAGCTGTTATATAATAAACCACATTATTCGAAGTTTGAATGCCAAATATTGTGTTACAGAGACCTTTATCATACGAGGTAGATGCAAATATGTTCTCGAGACCCCTTACGCGCCAAATTCTTGGACTACTAAAATTTGAAAATTTTCCAGTTAATATTATTTTTATTTATTCAGAGTTTGGGTGAACTATTTTTTCACAATTCAGACTCTTTCTATTGTGGAGATTTACTAAACGTAAATTGACTGAAAAATTTCTCATAATCCTTTGTACTTGTTCACTTAATATTCATGGTGATGTTATGTGTTGCCAGTATGTAGATTTATCTATTGTATGACCTAACGTGGGAAATCAGCTTTGATTTCGCAACTCCAATCATTCTTTTAATTTTTCCTTAATAGGAAGATTTCCCTTAAGGGAATATATATATATATATATATATATATATATATATATATATATATATTTGTCTGTTAACGCTCTAGCGGTCGCAATTTTGGTTTGATCGTTACCAAACTCGATATTTAATCGTTTTATGTAAAAAAAAGATGAGATCGTCAATTGCTGAAATCAGAGCTTCTTCTAACCGTTCTTGTCGTGTGAGCTTTTACTTTGTGAGATATATGGAAATACGTTCTGTTCATCAGCCCCCTCCCCCTTCTTTAGTTCTTGGACTACTAAAATTTGATATCTCTGGAATATGCTGGATGGTAGAGGAACCAATTGATAGGGATCAATAAGAAGGCTAAGTCCTCTACTGTTTTTTTAATATAATGCAGAGTGCACTTTCGGAGTCAACGCTCCATCCTCAGTGCCTGCTGGCAAACACAAACCTCGAGTTAATTTAACATTCACAGCATGGCCAAAAGCAAAATAAATAACAGTCATAAAAACAAACACAAAATGAAGAGTAAAAACAATGGAAATTCTTAAAACTAGTCAACTAATAAAAAAATATAAAATCTAATCACTAGTCAACTACTAAAAAATTAAAGCCAAAACAATAAAAAATGTAATAACGTCAAATAATAAAAGTTAAAGGAGCAAACAACGATAAGCATATGTCAAAACTATAAATAAAATTAAAAACTAAAAAACTACACAAATTATAGATGTATATGGTTTGTGTTTGTCAGCAGGCACTGAGGATGGAGCGTTGACTCCGAAAGTGCACTCTGCATTATATTAAAAAAGTCCGTCACGCAGGGGCTGCGTAAACTAAGCAGATTTCCCACGTGAAGTATTACAATAGAGAAATCTGCCTAGTAATAACCTATTCTCACGAGGACGAATAGTTAGTGAAACGGCCACACTAGCGCTAGTGCGCTCGGCGGAAACTCCCGAACATAGCCGACCACACTCACAATATAAATCCAAATATCTCGGTTAATATTAAAGATACAGAATAAATGTATAGAACAATATTTATAGTAAATTTAATTTGCAATAAGATTGGTTTTATACAATTTTTTGATCCGACGTATGGTAACGGAGATATTTCGAATTGTCGAAAATCCCCCCTCTAAACCCCACCTCCCACTGGTCCGATTTTAGCCATTAACGAACTTGATCTTCCTTTTTACATAAAACTATTAAATTCCGAGTTTGGTAACGATCAAACAAAAATTGCGACCGCTAGAGCGTTAACAGACAAATATATATATATATATATATATATATATATATATATATATATATATATATATATATATAATTTTCGGACCTCATTTTCGTCATCTCCTGGGTAGGATCGATGGACATTTGAAGAAATTTTTCGAAACTCGCGTCATGAGTACGACCTCAATAGCTGATTTCCCTTAAGGGAAATCTGCTAAAACAGTAGAGGACTTGGCCTTCTTATTGATCCCTATCACTAAAATTTGAGATGACGAAAATGAGGTCCGTTCAAAACTGTATATGTATATATATTTGTCTGTTACCACTCTAACGGTCGCAATTTTTGACTCATCGTTACCAAACTTGATATATAATCGTTTTATAGAAAAAGAAAAAAGTCGTCACACAAGGGTCACACAGGTGGCTCTGCGTTTAAACTAAGTCGATTTCCCATACGTGAAGTTTTACAATAGGGAAATCTGCTTAATAACAACAGTGACGTAGTGGTAAGAAACCCTCTCTAAACCTTAAAACATTATTTAGGGGCGTAACCAAACCCAGTAGTTTCTAGCCACCAAATAACAGTTGAACCTAACCTCTAAAAACCTATTCACGAGGGGCGCGAAGTTATAGTAACGGGCCGTCGCCGAAGACGGCGACTGAGCTCTCGCCGGAAAGTTGGTAAACTTAGCCTTAACTGGTGGGACCAGTATCCACGCAGAATACAAATGCCCAAATATCTCTCGGGGTTTATATTAAAGATTCAGAATAAATGAATAGAACCAATATTTATAGTAAATTTAATTTGCATAATATAGTGGATTTATTTTATACAAATTTTTCTAATCCGACGCATATTAATAACAGAGATATTTTGGAATTTCAAAAATCCGCCCCTCCTTAAAAAACCCCCCCTCACAATGGTCCGATTTCAGCCATTAAACGAACTTGATCTTGTCTTTTTTACATTAAAACAAATTAAATTCCGAGTTTGGTATAAGATCAAACAAGAATTGCGACGCTAAGGAGGCGTTAAACAGACAAAAATATATATATATATATATATTTATATATTATATATATATATATTTATTGATTTATATATAGATATATATATCATATATTTGTATTATATATATATTTATATTATATATATTATATATTTAGATATATAGATTATTATATAATTTTGAACGGACCTCATTTGTTCCAAGGTCATCTCCTGGGTAGGTCGATGGAACAATTTGAAGAAATTTTTCGAACTCGGGCGCATCATGAGTACGACATTCAATAGAGCTGACATTCCCTTAAGGGAAATCTGCTAAAGAAATGAGATCAAAGTCGTAATTAGTCGATTGAAAATCTGACTAGGGGGAGGAGCGGTTTAGAAGGGATAAAATTCTTAGAAAATTCTTAATATCTCCGTTGTTAAGTACTGTAGGATCGAAAAGAATTGTGTTAGAGACTGTAGGATCGAAAAATTGTGAATATAAAACCAATGTTATTGCAAAGGTAGTCTCTTATTAAATGTTGTTATGCACATTTTTTCACTATCTTGATTATTAACTGAGGATATTTGCATTTTTTAGGTTTCGGTCTTTAGTAATGCAGCACCTCTTCTACTCATCTCATTATTAAAACAATATTCTATTATGTGATGAAGCATTTTTATTCGTAAAGCTTAATAAGCATTAAATCAGTATTTTTCTCATTGGAACTTTTAAGGTTTGAGATAAAGTGCCAAATTACGTGGGACCCACGGGGAATCTGCTTAGTTAACGCGGCCCCTGCGTGACGGACTTTTTGTAAGGTAATTTTTAGCAGAGGAAAATTTTCCGTTGGGCTTTACGGCGGTAATGTTATTCTAACTATTATTAATCCCCTACAATGGGATCAATACACAGATATTGTTTTCTTCAGTATTACCAACAGAAGCTCCTGATTGTAAAAGTATCTTTCTCAAAAATCTAGCTCAAGATTTGATGAAGGAACAATTGTATGCCAGGTCAGTAAAAAATCTTCCCATTGACGTGAAAGCTTTTCTAAGTGTTCGTTACCCGAAAAGAGCTATTGAAGATGTCGAAGAGGCTGCTACATCTTCTTCCCAAGGAAAAGCGGCTAAGAGGTGCGTGTAAACAATGCAAATCTATATATGTGTGTGTGTCTGTTTAAAGCTCTAGCGGTACGCAATTTTTATTTGATCGTTACGAAACTACGATTATTTAATCGTTTTATTGTAAAAAAGACCAGGACCAAGTTCGTTAAATGGCTGAAATCGGGACCAGTGGGAGGGGGGGGGGGAGGGTTTTAGAAGGGGGATTTTCGAAAATTCAAAATATCTCCGTTATTATGCATCGGATCGAAAAATTGTATAGAATCAATCTTATTGCAAATTACATTTATTATAAATATTGTTATATACATTTATTCTCTATCTTGAGTATTAACAGAGATATTTGCATTTTTATGAAGTCTGTGGTCGGGTATAGTTGGGATTAGGTCGGCAATTTTCGTCATTGATCGGCTCAGGTGGAAGTTTCTTTCTAATTTACCTTACCATCGTTACTTTGTGAGATTTATGCAAATACGTTCTGTTCATGCGCCCCCCCCCTTCTTTAGTTCTTAGACTACTAAAATTTTAGTTATTAAAATATAAATTATTCTTCCAATTCAGAAGCCGTTTCAGTTGGGAATTTATTTTAATTACCTGAAAGATTTCTCATTATCTAATCACGGTGGTATTGTTTTACCAGTATGCAGATTTCTCTGTTGTAAAACTTCAGGTGGGAAATCTGCTTAGTTTACGCAGCCCCTGCGTGACGGAACTTTAGGGTTTGTAGGTGTTAAACTGACCTGCTGACTCAAGGCCTGGCGGAAGTTGTCGGAGTATTCAGAACAACCCATTGTATGGCCAATAATGGGATTATATGTCCAGGATAAGTGAAACCATACTCCGGTCTCAGACCGTGTCCTGGTATCGCGTTCCACTCATATCATTTTCACCTGCATCAGCTCTATATGCTAATGACATTATGCACTTTGTATGCGTCCGACACACGCACCCATGTCATTTATTAGCACATTTCCCTTAAAGGAAATCAGCTGTTGAGGTCGTACTCGGAAAATTTCTTCAAATGTCCATCGATCCTAGCCAGGGAATAACGAAAATAAGGTCCGTTCAAAATTATATATATATATTTATACACCCTAGCGGTCGCAATTTTTTATTGATCTTTATCAAAATCCATTTTTAAACGTTTTACATAAAAACAAAGATCAAGTTCGATAATAGCTGAAATCGGAATAGAGGGGGGCGGTGGTTTAAAGGGGAGGATTTTTGAAATATCACTGTTACTATACGTCGGATCGAAACATTGTATTGAGCCAATCTTATTGCAAATTGAATGTTCTATAATTGTTCCGGCAATAGCCGGGCACAAACTTAATAAAAATGCAAATTTCTCGGTTAATATTCAAGATAGAGAATAAATGTATATAACATTATTTATATCAAATTTAATTTGAAATAAGATTGTTGTATACAATTGTTTGATACGTCGTACAGTAACGGAGATATTTCGAATTTTCAAAAATCCCTCTCTAACCCCCCCCCCCCTCCCACTGGTCCGATTTTAGCCCTTAACGAACTTCATCTTTCTTTTTAGATAAAATGATTAAATACCGAGTTTGGTGACGATTAAACAAAAATTGCGAGCGGTAGAGTGGCAATATAAAAATATATATATATATAATTTTGAACGGATCTGATAATTTTGGAATCTGTTAAAATTTGAAAAGTAGGTATCTCTATTATTGGAAATCCAATCAAAAAATATTATATCATGAACCAATTTATTCTAATCTCAAATATATCAGTAATTATTTTTCTTTCCAGTGGAGAATATGCCTATCTATCTGTTCAACACTGAGTGGTTGGCAGACCTATTTCTTTACAATTCATATGCCGTTTCAGTTGGGAGCTTATTAAAATTAACTGAAAGATTTCTTATTACCGTTTGTATTTACTCACGGTGGTGATAAATGTTGGTAGTGCGCAAATTTCTCTATTGTAACAACTTCACGTGGGAAATCTGCTAAGTTTACGCAGCCCCTGCGTGACGAACATTATTTTTATTATTGGGGATTCTGTCAACCCATGCTTTGTTACAATAGTCATAAAGGGCTACGATATCTAGCATAAATCTCGATTACAAATAACAATCGAACCGACCCGTGGCCGACTTACCACCGATCCAGTTGGATATATTCGGGAAAGATCGAGTTACAGATTGTTGTTCGACATGAAATCCTTATCTATTTATCTGTAGTGATAACGGTTATCAGTGCATCTATCGAACAAGCATTAACACACATCCCTGCTTTGGGAATTAGGGTCAGCCCTGTTAATTAAACTGGTGCGTCCTGGGTTCGCACGCCATCTCGTGGAAATTCCAATAGAGCCATGTTTACATTTCCCTTTCTGTGGAACAGATCTCGGGAAAGTGGGGCGAGAATACCTAGCATTTTCTCGCCAAATGGCAGAATTTTCCTAGCTTCGCGTTCCAAGAGTTAGATAAACTGAACACTTACAATCTCGATTATAGAGCTGAAATGACTGCATGTCTCTCGAAATAGCGAAGTGGAGCTAAGATATTTGAACCCGATACTTAATCAAAGCATCTGTACAACCAAAGTGTACATGAAGCAATAAATATATTATTTAAACTACCCCTTAACAATTAGAGATCTTGCCAATCACCATCGATGGGGGGCACAAACCAAACAAAATAAAATAAAAAATAATTAAATCATTTTAACAAATTTCCTCTTAACGAAACCAGATATACTTCAGGCACGATTTTTAACAAATTTCTTCGAACTCCCCCAATACTATCCTGTGAGCGATAAATAAATAATTCGTATGCAAATAATAAAATTAAAATTAAAAATTCTCTACGCCTTTGGGCCCCCTCAACCTCTCTTGACTATTGCAACTGTCATCGCCCCCCCCAAATACCCTACAAGGCTTAATCCACCAAATTTATTTTTACTTCCTTGTTCGTAGTAAAACATTGACTAATTAATGAGATACAAATCAGCCTGATTGATGTTTACTTCAATGTTCGAACCACCCAAATTGACTAATCAATGAGGCCGAATCAGCCTGATTTATTTTTACTTCCTTGTTCATAGTAAATATTTACTAATTAGTGAGATACGAATCAGCCTGATTTATTTTCACTTCCTTGTTCGAAGTAAAAATTGACTAATTAGTGAGGTACGAATCATCCTGATTTATTTTTACTTCCTTGTTCGTAGTAAAAATTGACTAATTAGTGAGATACGAATCAGCCTGATTTATTTTTACTTCCTTGTTCGTAGTAAAAATTGACTAATTAGTGAGGTCCGAATCAGTCCTGATATTAATTTTTACTTCCCTTGTTCGTAGTTAAAAATTGACTAATTAGTAATGTAAAGAATCAGCCTGATTTATTTGTACTTCCTTTTTGTAGTAAAAATTGACTAGTTAGTGAGATACGAATCTGCCTGATTTATTTTTACTTCCTTGTTCGTAGTAAAAATTGACTAATTAGTGATGATACGAATCGAGCTGATTTATGTTTTCACTCCCTTGTTCGTAGTATAAATATTGACTAATTAGTGAGGTTACGAATCTAGCCTGATGTATGTTTACTTCCTTAGTTCGTCAGTCAATAAATTGCTAATTAGTGAGGTACGAATCAGCCGTGATTTATTCTTTATCTTCCTTGCATTTCGTAGTAAAAATTGACTAATAGTGAGATTCGAATCATGACCTGATTTATGTTTACTTCCATTGTTCGTAGTAAAAAATTGACTAATTAGTGAGGTACGGATAGCTGATTTATGTTTACTACCTATGTTCGTGTAAAAATTGACTAATTAGTGGGGTACGAAATCAGCTGATTTATTTTTATCTTCCTTATTTGCAGTAAAAGATTGAGTACCATTATTGTAGGTTAGAAGTCCAGCCCCTGTTTACGTTTATTACTTCCTTGTTCGTAGTAAAAATTGTACTTAATTAGGGAGGTTAACGTACGAATCAGCTCTGATTTTATTGTTTAGCTTCATTTTTTGCTTAGTAAAAAATTGACGGAATTAGTGAGGTAAGTATCAGCCTGTTTTATTTTTACTTTCCGTATTTGCAGTAAAATTTGACTAATTAGTGAGGACGAATTCTATCCGGATTCATTTTTACTTCCTTGTTCTAAGTTTAAAAATTGACTAATTAGTGAGGTACGAATCTATCTGATTTATTTTTAATTCCTTGTTCGATAGTAAAATTGACTAATTATTGAGATCATCAGTTCTGAGCGGTTGGCAGACCTATTTGTTTACATTTCAGAGGCATTCCTTTGGGAAGATTATTAAAATTGACTGATAGATTTCTCATGATGAGTTTGTATATTTTCACTTGATATTCACTGTGGTGTAAAGTGTTACCAGTAGGCAGATTTATCTATTGTAAATTATAACAAGGGAAATCCGCTTCGTTTCCGCAGCCCCTGCGTGACGGATCTCTTGGTGCCAACATTGAACGTTGATTGAGAGTCAGCATTGATTGTGTTTGATTGAGCTCCGTCTGATCACCTCAATAGTCTAGAGGCGGCTCCTTTGATATAGATCGGTGTGCAGGCGATGCCCCCTGACCTCTCGCAGATAACATCTGATTGACTCATTGCAGGTATTCTCGGGACTTGTTGGCCCTTATTTCGCAAACACTCATCTATGCAAATTGTATGATGATTGTCGGCAGCTCACAACATGCTCGGGGCTGGGCTATTAGTGAATGTTTTAGCAGAATTCACCCAAGGAACAGCTGATATTGAGGCAATTTTCCATTCTCAATGATCGCCCCGCCTAAACCTCAAATGCCCATTTCGGGCATTGCCTAAGATAATATTTAGATTTCCATAAAACGGTTAAATATCATTTATAGTGTTGATCAACTGAAAATCATGTACTTTGAACCCAAAATCTTTGAATTATGTCACCGTGAGCACACCAACATATTTATTCCTGTAATTTAAGATTAATAATTATTCACATCAACCTCATTGATTATTAGTTCCGCGTTCGAAGTAAAAATTTACTAATTAGTAAGTGCAAATCGACCTGATTTATTTTCACTTCCTTGTTCGAAGTAAAAATCTTCCTTGTTCGAAGTAAAAATTTACTAATTAGTAATTCCTTGTTCGAAGTAAAAATTCACTAATTAGTGAGGTACGAATCATGTGATACGAATCACTATTGATTTATTTTTCACCTTCCTTGTTCGAAGTAAAAATTACTAATTAGTAAGTGCCAAATTCGACCTGATTTATTTTCACTTCCTTGTTCGGAAGTAAAAATTTACTAATTATAAGTGCAAATCGACCTGATTTATTTTCACTTCCTTGTTCGAAGTAAAAATTTACTAATTAGTAAGTGCAAATCGACCTGATTTATTTTCACTTCCTTGTTCGAAGTAAAAATTTACTAATTAGTAAGTGCAAATCGACCTGATTTATTTTCACTTCCTTGTTCGAAGTAAAAATTTACTAATTAGTAAGTGCAAATCGACCTGATTTATTTTCACTTCCTTGTTCGAAGTAAAAATTTACTAATTAGTAAGTGCAAATCGACCTAATTAATTTGCACTTCCTGTTCGAAGTAAACATTTACTAATTAGTTAGGTGCGAATCGACATGATTTATTTTCACTTCCTTGTTCGAAGTAAAAATTTACTAATTACTGAGATACGAATCAACCTGATTAATTTGTACTTTCTTGTTCCATGTAAAAATTTACTAATTAGTAAGTGCAAATCAACCTGATTTCTTTTTACTTCCGGTTCGAAGTAAAAATTTACTAATTAGTGAGATGGCAATCGATCAAATTTAGTTTCACTTCCTCATTCGAAGTAAAAATTTACTAATTAGTGAGATGGCAATCGATCAAATTTAGTTTCACTTCCTCATTCGAAGTAAAAATTTACTAATTTATATTTGCTTTACATTCTTGTCCGTAACTCTAGTATAGTTATCAAGTTTATCCGTACTTTTTTTTTGTTTTCTGCCGTCAGTAAGCAAGATAAATGGGGGGCTTCTACTCAACAGCTTGGTGAGTTGTACTAGCAACTAAGGAAATTCTCTCTCTAACGTTTTCTAAAACACATTTTAGTGTTACATAAAAAATAAAAAAAATAAAAATATAAAAAAAAAAAATGTTTGTGTCTGCTCTTATTAAACTCAAATCATTACTGTTTAATGTTAAGAAAACTAGCCAATGTTTATTATGATAAAGATACTATCCAGACCAGTTATTTATTAAATAAGTTTAAATTTAATTTTAATAATAATAACTCTTTTTAAACATTTTATCGAAATTTATCGAAGAATAATAATTCATAATTACCTGAATATGAACACCATGGAATGTTAACGTTAATAAAATGTGGATTGCCCAAATACATGATGGCGTGCTCCATAATGCTCCCATAAATGAGATTCTATCTATCAAGAGATTGAGATATTATAAAAGAGAAATAATACACATAATTACATTTTTTATGATTATTACTGTTTATTATTGCAGCTACCCACCCGAAACTTTGAGATAATCTTATATCTGAATTTAGCCCTTTCAAGTGAATCGATAGTCTATAAAACCATAGTTGGGCCTAAACATCGAACTGTTAGAAATAAATATAAATTAGAAAATATTTATTCTATTTTATTTATATATTTCGGAGCTTCGCAAATAGGGCGGTATTGCTCTAAAACAAAAAACTACAAAAACAAAATATCGTAATCATAAGATAAAAATTGGAAAACAATAGAATAGAATTGCAACAGAAAATCGAAAGACAAAAAAAAGCAATAGGTAGCAACAAAATACCCAAAATAGAAATCAAGCAAGAGTTTAAATGCCAAAGGAGAAAACAACGATGATACTTAACAAATATAAGTCCTACAACCACCACTAAACAAAACAACAGTATATAAAAATTATTTTACTAATACATAATATAATAGGTTAAAATAAATTTACAATATTGTTAATTAAATGCATTAGAGGAACTAATTAAAAATGTATAAAAATAAGAATATATACTAAAGACAACATAATAAAAGAGATTTCCCTCTTGAGGTTTAACAATTACTGAAATATATCAGAATTAATTAACATATTTATTTTATTGAAAAACTATTTATTATTATTTATTAACGTAACTTTATTATTTATTAACCCACTTTTTTGCAACTTAGGCTAATCGGGGACGGGTTTATCTACAGGTTACCACCCTTTTCTAGCCAGGGTGGATTTTAGGATGTTATTTTAATGAATTTCGTCACAAAATAATTCCCTTTGTCCAGGGCAAGAATCGAAGCTCGCCACTAGGTTTAACCATGTGAGATAAAGGTCAACGCTTTAACTCCCATGGCTAAACCTGAGCCCCTGAAAACTATTTAGTATATCTAGTTACTATAATTTATAATGGATCACAATAATTTTTATCTCAATCAATCAAATGTTAGTTGTCCAAGAAATAAAGACCGGGGGGAAGAAGGGTGGCAACAGAGCATATTTGCATTTCCTCGTATAAAAAAGGTCTCTTGATAAACAATATCGGGCATTTTAAAAGCTTCATATAATGTGGTTTATTGCATAACAGAGTATTGTTTATGTAAAATGAGTAGAATTGGAGGTTTGCAGATGAAAAATGCAAATATCTCGGTTAATATTCAGGATAGAGAATAAATGTATAGAACAATATTTATAGTATATATAATTTACTTTCAATAAGATCTGTTCTATAACAAATTTTGATCCGACGTATAGTAACGGAGATTGTATTGCGGATTTTTCGAAAAACACTCCCTCTAAACCCACTGGGTTCTGATTTTTCCCAGCCATTAACGGATTTGATGTATATTTTTTCATAAAACGATTAAATATCGAGCCTGGTGAGGATAGAGCGATAACAGACATATATAATTTTGAAGGAACCTCATTTTCGTCATCTCCTGGATAGGATCGATGGACATTTGAAGAAGAATTTCGAAATTCGCGTCATGAGTAAGACCTCAATAGCTGATTTCCCTTGTGGCAAATTTGATAAAAACAAAACTAAATATAACAAATAACAATTTGAAATATGTGTATGTGTAAACTAAAAAGAAATTTCTCATCCAAAAATATTAAAAAGTCCGTCACGCAGGGGCTGCGTAAACTAAGCAGATTTCCCATGTGAAGTTATACAATAGAGAATTCTCCATACGAGTGCCGATCAGTTACGGAAATGGCCGAACTAGCTTTTGGCGGGAACCATAGCTCGTCCGTTACAGTTAATAAAAATGCAAATATCTCCGTTAATATTCGAGATAGAGAATAAATTTAAGAACAATATTTATATTAAATTTAATTTGCAATAAGATTGGTTCTATACAATTTTTCGATCCGATCATCATTGCATCTTAACGGAAACGGAGATATTTTGAATTTTCGAAAACCCCCCCTCTAAAACCCCCCCTCTCCTTGGTCCCGATTTCAGAGCCATGAAGGGAACTTGGTCTGTCTTTTTACATATGAAACGGTTTAAATATCGAGAAATTTCGTAACGATCAAACAAAAATTGCGACCGCTAGAGCTTTAAACAGACATTATATATATAATTTGGTAACGGGACCCTCATTTGTCGTCATCTCCTGAGAAGGATCGATGGGACATTTGAAGAAATTTTTTGAAACTCGCGTCATGAGTACGACCTGCAGCGCGATTTCCCTAGAAGGAAATCTGCTAAAAATGTATCCCATTCCTCAGTTTTCAGGCTATTCAAGCCGTAAAGTCATTGAACGCCGAGTTTTGGAAACATTTCTTGAAAATGTCCAATCGATCCTTAGCCAGGAGATGACGAAATGAGGTCCGGTCAAAATTAGGAGATGACGAAAATGGGTCCGTTTCCAAAATTTGTGATTATATATATATATATAGTATATATATATATATATATATATATATTATATATATATATATACATATTTGTTTGTTAACACTCTAGCGGTCGTTATTTTTATTAAATCGTTACCAAACTCGGTATTTAATCGATTTATGTAAAAAGAAAGATCAGGTTCATTAATGGACGGGATACAAGTGGGTGGGGGGGGGAGGTTTAAGAGGGGGAAATTCGAAAATTCCAAAATTTCTGTTACTATCCGGTCGGATCGAAAACTGGACTATAAACTTGGTATAGAAACCAATCCTATTGCAAAATTAAATTTACTATAAATTATTGTTAAGTACATTTAATTCTCTTTCTTGAATATTACCGAAAACTACGAACATAAACAATTACTCAAAGTTAATCACATATTTTAGAAGTAGGAAGTCGATGATGTAGGAAGTCGATGATGGGGCGGACCCATGAGTTAGCCGTTCTCCCCCCCCCCGGCAATACCCGGCCTTAGATCTAGGCATGTATAGACAATCCCCTTTGTGAAGTCTACCGCCCGGCTATAAAAAGCAGCTCAGCTCGTCTCCGAGCGTTAGTGTATTCTCCTGCTCTCTATCAAGTTGATCAACAAGTGCGTTCAGTGCAGCTTCAGTGTACAGTGCGTCTTAGTTTGCAGTGCGGTAAAGGGGTTTCATGTGAAGAACAATGTTTTGCAGTGTTTAAGAACAGAACAGTACAGTGTCGTGTTTAAGTAGAGGGACAGTGAAGTGCCGTTGTTTATGTTGGAAACTTCAGTGATCGTGAGTGAGTTATTGGATTATGTTAATAGAGAAGAAGTACAGTGAAGCTATCAGTGCATACTGTGAGTAGTAGTTAGAATATTTGACCTAGTGTTTAGAGGCATTGTTAGATAAATTGTGCAGTGGATAAAAAACTTGTGTGTGTTTAATTAATTCAATCCAAGAAGATAAAACTATAGTATATCAAGAACGTTTATTATTTTGTGTAATTAAAACGGAACAAATATAAATATATATATATATATTTGTTCCGTTTATTACACAATGTATGTAATATACATACCAAGTTTCATAAAATTCGGTTCAGCAGTTTATGCGTGAAAAGGTAACAAACAAACAGATACCAAAGAAACAAAATGCAGTCATGGTGTCTATGGCATGTGAAACGAAAAGTTATCCTGAAATTTCGCGAAATTAATCAATGTACAGATAGAGGTTACAATTTTATATATATATATATCTCATAGTTATTATTACGACTTATATACATTTCTTCATTTTTCCTTATCTCAGACAGAACGTTAACAAATTATATTTAGTAAATTTACTTGAATGCTCAAAATTAATATTTAGTTATGAATTATTCACATTGTCGTCACAATGTTGCGACAGCAGTTGAAGTCGGAAGTTATAAAATAATTGGCCTATAAGGAATTTGTTTGTACTTCCTCGTTTTTTTTTTTCATGAATTACACTGACGTAAATCACTTCGAGAGTTTTATTACTAAATAATTTAAGAAGGCACTTGACTAATGAACGAAACATTATTTACAATGTAATTTTATCAATTCTTACCTCTTGAAATTTCTTTCAGGCTTGCAATCGCTTTTAATTAAAAATTGAATGATAAGGTTGTGTGTGTGTCACAACGTTGAACTACCCATTGTCCAATTGATTTTTCCCTTAAGGGAAATCAGCTCTTGATCGTACTCATGACGCGATTTTCGATATATAATATATATATATATATATATATATATATATATATATATATATATACACTAGCTCAGATACCCGGCTTCGCTCCGGAATTCATTTGAGACTGAATGGTGATGGTATTTTTTTGGCAAGGCTTTACTTTGCATAATATTTTGACATTTACCCGTCCCAGTGTTTAGGGTAATACGCGTTGTTAGCATTTGTTATTAATAAAATTATTTTTTTATGTAAGACGTCTCTGTCCTGCATATGTAATATTTTGACATTTACCCGTCCCAGTGTTTAGGGTTAAATATTTAGATTCATTTGAATTAATTTTTTCAGGTGAGGTACTTGGTAGTTCATATTTAAAAGAAGTGTTGAGCAAACTTCTCTAAATAACAAACTAAACAACTTTTGAAAAGTGAATTTTTGCCGAAACCCCAATAGGAACCGAAATATCACTATTTTTAATTTCAGCCATCCCTTATAACCCCCACTCCTGCCCGTCCCTAGAAATGTTAGTATGGCTTATTATAAGGAATGCGTTAGTGCTAATACACATACAGAGTGTTTTATTTAATTCGGTTAAGTCTTTTGGGCCAAATAAAATTGTTGACTCACGCTATAATTTTTAGCGTATAACACCTTTATACTTTGGTATACGACGATAAAGTAAATAATAAAAGTTTCTCTAAATAACAAAATAAACAACTTTTGTCATGTGCATATTTGCCGAAACCCCAATAGGAAACAAAATATCAATATTTTTAATTTCAGGCCTCTCTTATAACCCCCACTCCTGTCCGTCCCTAGAAATGTTAGTATAGCTGGAGTGTTTTATTTAGCATAAGTGGGAGGGGGATGTTTAGAGGGAGGGATTTTTGAAAATTTGAAATATCTCCGTTACTGTAAGCCGGATCGAAAACTTGTATAGAATCAATCTTATTGCAACTTAAATGTACTACAAATAATGTTCTATACAGTTATTCTCGATCTTGAATATTAACCAAGATATTTGCGTTTTTTAGTTTTTCGGCCATCAGTAAACCCCACTCCAGCTTATGTCATATCAATAATATGATGTTATATCATGAAGCACTTTATTTGAATCCTAAATAACAAATATTGTTCTCATTGAGTCATGAGATTAATGCAAATACGGGACGCAAGTGAGAAATCTGCTTAGTTGTTGTAAGTTTCTGGATTAGTTCGGCCGTTCCCTAAACTGTTCGGCACTCGTGTAACCTAACCTTTCTCCGTTCTTGCTTTCGAACCTTTTACTATGTGAGATATATGCAAATACGTTTTGTTGATCCCCCCCCATATTCAAGATGGTATTGTTACCGGAACGTAGACTATTGTAAAACTTCACATGGGAAATCTGCTTAGTTTACGCAGCCCCTGCGTGACGGACCTTTTTTATTATATATAACATAATCATAGATTATCATATAATGATAGTCAAAAAAACCAGTTTCGTTGATTTCTATTGAGACTTTCGCGTCCTATAACACTGTTGACCCCTTCTATAATTTGTCTTGTATACCTGATTCAAACTTTGTTATACGGCAAAAGTGCATATAGCAAAAGTTACATTAAACAACAAAACAAACAACTTTTGTTACATGCACGTCTGCCGAAAAAGGGATAGGTTACGAAATTTCACGATTTTATATATCAGACCTCACTTATAACCCCCGCTTGTGTTCATTCCTCGAAATTTTAATATAGCTTATAATCAGGGAGATGTTAATACCAAATCGTATACAGAGTTTCGTTTAGTTCGGTTGAGTCTTTTGTGCCATATAAAATTGTTGACTCCCACTATAGTTTTTAGCGTGTAACTCATTTATACATGCCTGCCTTATAACCCCCACTCCTGTTAGTCTCAGAGAATATTAATATAGCCAGAAACCTAACCTGTTTTAGTAGTAATATACATACCAACTTTCATAAAATTCGGTTCAGCCGTTTACGAGTCTATGAAGGGCATACATACAAACATTCATTCATTCAAATTCATTTTTATATATTAAGTTATATATAAATATATATATATCTTGATATATATATATATATATATATATATAAGAGCATTGATGTTTTCAACCAGGTTATATTTATATATGGTGTTGTTAATGTGTCTTATAGTTTTGGTCAATGTTGGTGAAAAAAAATCTTAGTTTATGCCAATATTTCCAGATTAATACAATAAAATAATATTAAGTGCAATACATAATGTATTATACTTATACAAATGTAAATAAACAGGTCCGCCAACGGCTTTCAGTTATTATTTTGGCAGATTTCCCTTAAGGGAAATCAGCTATTGAGGTTGTACTCATGACGGAATTTTCGAAATTCGTCTTCTAATGTCCATCCATCCTACCTTGTAGATGACGAAAATAGGTCCCTTCAAAACTGTATATATGTATATTACCGCTCTAGCGGTCGCAATTATTGTTTAATCGTTACCAAACTTGATATTTAGTCGTTTTATGTAAAAAGACAGATCAAGTTCGTTAATGGCTGAAATCGGACCAGTGGGAGGGGGGATTAAGAGGGGAGGATTTTCGAAATATCTCTGTTAATATGCGTCGGATCGAAACATTGTACAGAATCAATCTTATTGCAAATTAAATTTACTATAAATATTGTTCTATACATGTATTCCCTATCTCGAATATTAACCGAGGTATTTGCATTTTTATTAAATCCTGGGCGGCTAACGGACGAAGTGTCTTTCCCTCCAAAAGCTAGTTCCGCCGTTTCATTAACTGCTCGGCTCTCGTGAAATTTATCTATTTTAAAACTTCACGTGGGAAATCTGCTTAGTTTACGCAAGGTACGTATAAGATAAGGTAGCGCCATTCGCGAGTAGCCAATCAGAATGCAGCAAGCCTCTACGTCACTGGGCTGAAAGATTCCTGGCGGACAAGCCGAAATACGATCAATATAAGCAGTTTTCTGATTAATTTGGCGAATAAAAAATTGTTAAAATGGTATATGTCTGTAAATGATACAAATTACTTTAGTTGAATATATTTTATTTCAAATAAACCATGTACAAATTAGATTCCATTAAAAAAACAAAAAGTAAAACTTTAATAAGATGAAATCTCCAAAACATGAAAACAGTAATGACTTCTATTATACAAACAAATAAAAGTTAATAAAATTGAGATTAACCAAGCAATAAACAATGATACCCAGTTAAAAATGAATAAAAATGACTAAATTATTTTAAACATCAGCTAGTCAATATAGGTACAAGATTTTTAAAGGTTATCATTGGCATGTAGTCCTCCTTGTAATAAAAATATGCTAACATTTTGAGCCGCAGGGAATCCCTGGTTCCAGTAGCATCCTTGTGAAGAAAATGGCACAGATGTTGGAGCATATGCATTGAAACCGCACTGTCCCATAGAATAAATAACTGCGAAGGAAACATGTAATATCATTAATGATGGAGCATGGGAAATAATCTCCTATAGTGCTCTATAGGAAACAATACAAGAAAATTATTCTGTTTCTAATATTTTAAATCTTACCTTTTTAAAAGCTCCCATTCGCATGAAGTCTGTCTTGTCCAAAACAGTTGCTGCTGATATTTTTTGAGTGTATGCTCTGAATTTGAGCTTTGGATAATATTGGATAACAAATCCTTTCCATTTCTTTTTTCACTGCATTTTTTCTTCTTTTTGCATTTTTATCTGGTAAATAACTGTTAGCAATTTAGTAACTCTCTTTTTTAAATTAAAGTTATTACTTTCTAAATTTTTTACTTGGATCAGCAAGGACTTTAATTGGGATTCATATTCAGCAATTTTTTCCTTTAAGAGAATACATCCATCACAATCAACTTCTTCTGTATTACATGAAAAATCACTTTTCAGCTTTTTGGGAGAAATCTCATTAATGTTGGATCAGCAAGGAAATCTACTAGTAAATTAATTAAAAATCAACAAAAAATAAACTAAATATTAATATTTCTTTACAAAAAAAAAAATAAATAGTAAAACTTATCAATTATACTCAGCTACTAGTAACTTTCTATATCTCTGTGGAACACATAGATATTTATAAAGAGCCTGCCAATCTTTGCCATTCAGAAACAAAATAAATTCATTTTGGCTAAATGTTGATGAACCAAGGAACAGCTATCTAAATTCACTAAGTACTGGGCATACTGCTATAAAATGATATGTATTTTCTAATTCATTCATATTACAGAATGAGCATATCCATAGGCTTTCAGTTCTACATACTGAATAATTCAGATTTAACATTTCAACTAACTACTCAAATAGCTATTACTACCTAAAATTACATCGAGATTCTTGTAATCAGAGTGAAATCTAGAATGGTTTGCCTTTCCCAACATTTCTTCAATAAATTGCAACCTTAATTTTTCCAATATTATTTCTATTTTCTTATTCATACTTCCTTGCTCTTTAATCCAGCTGCAATTTACACCCAGATACTCCTGGCTGATATTTTCAATACTCCTAAACCAATTAGCCTGTTTTTCAATTATATGCTCAGCAATTATTCTGGGCCAACGATGACTTGGGAGGATTAATGATCGAATTAAATAATTTAAGGGTGAAAAAGTAAACAGGGTAACGCTTAGTTTCCAAAAACAATATATAATCTGGACAGCGATATATTGATATATCCGTTTCTTATTGTATTTCGTGTTTCTAGTTGTCCGGACTGGCGGTGTTGATCGTGGGAGGTATCGTCCTGGGCAATGTGATGGAGTACAACAGGTTCGTGGATGGTGCAGTACTAGCACCTCCGATAGTACTCATAGTACTTGGAGGGGTCATATTCATCATAGCATTCCTCGGCTGCTGCGGGGCTATCAAGGAGAACTACTTCATGCTAGTAGCTGTAAGTACTACAGATCTAGTAACTCAGTGAGTATAGAGGCCCAGTAGCTGTAAGTACTACAGGTCTACTAACTCTGTGAGTATAGAGGCCCAGTAGGTGTAAGTAACACAGGTCTAGTAACTCTGTGAGTATACAGACCCAGTAGCTGTAAGTACTGTAGTTCTAGTAACTCTGACTATAGAGGCCCAGTAGCTGTAAGTACTACAGGTCTAGTAACTCAGTGAGTATAGAGGCCCAGTAGCTGTAAGTACTACAGGTCTAGTAACTCAGTGAGTATAGAGGCCCAGTAGCTGTAAGTACTACAGGTCTAGTAACTCAGTGAGTATAGAGGCCCAGTAGCTGTAAGTAACACAGGTCTAGTAACTCGGAGAGTATAGAGGCCCAGTAGCTGTAAGTACTAAAGGTCTACTAACTCTGTGAGTATAGAGGCCCAGTAGCTGTAAGTACTGTAGTTCTAGTAACTCTGTGACTATAGAGGCCCAGTAGCTGTAAGTACTACAGGTCTAGTAACTCAGTGAGTATAGAGGCCCAGTAGCTGTAAGTACTACAGACCTAGTAACTCTGTGAGTGTAGAGGCCCAGTAGCTGTAAGTACTACGGACCTAGTAACTCTGTGAGTATAGAGGCCCAGTAGCGGTAAGTACTACGGACCTAGTAACTCTGTGAGTATACAGGCCCAGTAGCTGTAAGTACTGTAGTTCTAGTAACTCTGTGACTATAGAGGCCCAGTAGCTGTAAGTACTACAGGTCTAGTAACTCTGTGAGTATAGAGGCCCAGTAGCTGTAAGTACTACGGACCTAGTAACTCTGTGAGTATAGAGGCCCAGTAGCTGTAAGTACTACGGACCTAGTAACTCTGTGAGTATAGAGGCCCAGTAGCGGTAAGTACTACAGATCTAGTAACTCTGTGAGTATAGATGCCCAGTAGCTGTAAGTACTACAGATGTAGTAACTCTGTAATTATAGAGGCCCAGAACTTGTAAGTACTTCATATCTAGTAACTCAGTAAGTATAGAGGCCAGTAGTTGTTAGTACTGTAGATCTAGTAACTCTGTGAGAATAGAGGCCAGTAGCTGTAAGTACTACAGATGTAGTAACTCTGTGAGTATAGAGGCCCAGCAGCTGTAAGTACTACAGGTGTAGTAACTCTGTAATTATAGAGGCCCACAACCTGTAATTACTTCATATCTAGTAACTCAGTAAGTATAGAGGCCAGTAGTTGTTAGTACTGTAGATCTAGTAACTCTGTGAGTATGGAGGCCAGTAGTTGTTAGTACTGTAGATCTAGTAACTCTGTGAGTATAGAGGCCCAGTAGCTGTAAGTACTACAGATCTAGTTACTCTGTGAGTACAGAGGCTCAGTAGCTGTAAGTACTGCGAGTCTAGTAACCCTATAAGGTGGAGAAATACTACAGATCTAGTAGCTCTGTAAGTACTATAACTCTGCAATTATTAATGATCGAGTTACTTTGTACCTTCTAGTGACCTACTAGCTTTAAGTACTGCACATCTAGTAAATCTGTAGTAATTGAGGCCTAGAAGCTTTACTTTCTATAAATTTACTAGCTCTGTAACTACAACAAAAAATAAAAGGCGACTAACGAAACAGAGTAATCAATAAATTTAAAATTAAATTATTTATTTACGTCCACGTTTTGCAACTAAGGTTAATTGGGATGAGGTATCTACAGTTTACCACCCTTTTCTAGCCGGGGTGGAGAGTAATCAATACAATAATATATTTTTTCTGTAATCGTTGAATAATGGTAACGTTATTAAACTGAAATGAGTGAAGAATGTGAAACATTTTGCAATAGAGTGAAGAAAGTGAATTGCTTAATAAAATAAATTGAAATGTGAATGAATTATTGGTGGAAATAATCAATATATTTTAAATTTAAAAATATATATAAATTCAAATATATTTAAATTTTATAATAATTACCTTCCTTGTTTATAACCTGCACTTGTTTATAACTGCACTACTTCACAATCATCACTAGTTGTTTTATAACCATGCTTATAACCTTTCACAACCATGCATATAACCTACCAACAACATGCCATAATCTTCACAACAACCTAATTTTGTTCATATTCTGGTTAGATCTGATCATGTATTACACGATTACAGAAAATATTTAATATTACACTCGTGACGAAAGTAGAATTTACAACTCTCGTGAAATTACCACACTGGTTTCTCTCCTGTGGGTAAACGTTTCACTCGAGTTGTAAAATGATCTACTTTCGTCACTTGTATAATAAATACAATAATAAATAATAAATACAATAAATAATAATTATTAGCAAATACCTCAATAACATTTGATCTTAAATTAATATATTTTAAACTATGTCTCGAAATAATGGAATTCAATATCCACTAGTAAATAATCGATTTGTAGTCAGCTGACTTAACCTACCTCGGGAACCTCTCAGTATCAACTACTTCCTCTGTGAGCACTGTCGCAACGAATGTAAAAAGGAAACGAGCATTTCATTAATGTAAGGAGCAATTAGATTTAATAAATATATCATAGATGTTGGCAAATACGAATACAATATCAAGCAAATTAAGTATTAAGGGATATCGTAAAAAATGTTTTTTATTCGAGGCCCTAGCTATAAATTATGAAGAATATATAAATAATATTGGGTCCAGAATAAGAAGAATCTAATAATAAGTCACTGAAGGGAGAGGAGTGATTAATCTAATGAAAACTAACTAAAGAAACAGATTGATAAATCAAAAGAAACAGTCTGATCAAACTTAAGAAACAGATTGATAAATCTAAAGAAATAGACTGTTAAATCTAATAAATCAGATTGATATATCTTAAGAAACAGATTGATAAATCTAAAGAAATAGACTGATCAATCTAATGAAACAGATTGATCAATCTAAAGAAACAGTTTGATAAGTCTAAAGAAACAGATTGATAAATCTAAAGAAATAGACTGATCAATCTAATGAAACAGATTGATAAATCTAAAGAATTAGACTGATCAATCTATAGAAACAGGCTGATAAATCTAAAGAAACAGGTTGATCAATCTTTAGAAACAGATTGGTAAATCCATAGAAATAGACTGTTAAATCTACAGTTGTATTTAATATCCTTTTTTGTATTTTTGATTTCCATCCTTCTTTTTTGAGTTCGATTGATAAAATTTGTTTTTGTAATATAATATAAGGTGATAAAAAAAAATGCATTGTTGTTTATCATTCAGTTTTGTTATTAATTTCGACTTTGGTGTTCTATTCCTTTTTTCCCCATTTCTGTTTTGTATTTTTCTCCCAATTCTGTTTTGGTTTCATCTTTGTTTTTTGTGTTTTCTCTATGTTTTGTGATTCTTTTATGCTTTGAGTTCCTGTTTGTTTTCCGTGTTTCTTTTTTGGTTTGTGTTCCTTTGACGTTTTTTCTTCCTTTTCTGTTTTGTGTTTTTGTTTAATTTTCTTAGTTTTTTTCTTTTTATTTGTGTTTAGTTTGTTTTTTAAGTTATGAAGCTTTTACATTGAGCAACATCGCTAAACAAATTATAATTTTCACTTTTTGTCTTGTAGTTCGCAGTCCTTCTTGCGATAATCTTCGTTGTCGAGCTCGCCGTGGGTATAGCAGCTAGCGTATCCAAGGACGAGTTCACATCCGCCATGAGAGAGTCACTGCGAGGCTCCATGCTCAACTACACCAAGACCAAGCTGGACAGGCAGACTTGGGACAACATGCACAGAACTGTGAGTAGTCTCTTGGCTTCAGAACAGAATGAAACGGTATCGAATCGGCACATCAAGTGTTTAAGTATTGGTTCAATACATATTTGTATGGTTTGCGTGATTTTCGAAAAATTTCCTCAAATGTCCATCAATCCTATTAGCTTATTAGGTTTCCCCCTGCATAAGTTTTATTTTAAACGTTCTAGCGGCCGCCGTTTCGGTTCCATCATTACCAAACTCGATATTTAATCGTTATATATAAAAATAAAGATGGACTTCGTAAAAAGGTTTAATTCAAAATAGTGGGAGGGAGGGGGGTTAGAGGGGATGATTTTCGAAAATTCGAAATGTCTCTGTTGCTATACTTCGGGATCGAATAATCTATATATATATATATATATATATATATATATATATAGATATATCTGTATATATATCTATATATATAGATATGTATATATATCTATATATATAGATATGTATATATATATATAGATATATATATATATATATATATATATATATATATATATATATATATATATCTGTTGCTATATTAGGGATCGAATAATATATATATATATATATATATATATATATAATTGTAACCTCTGTCTGTACATTGATTTTTTTCGCGAAATTTCACGATAACTTTTCGTTTCACATGTCATAGACACCATAACTGCATTTTGTTTCTTTCGTGTATGTTTGTTTGTTTGTTTGTTACCTTTTCACGCATAAACGGCTGAACCGAATTTTATGAAACTTGGTATGTATATTACTACTAGCCCAAATTAGACTTTAGGCTATATTAATATATATATAACTATAACTCTAAGACAAATAGGAGTGGGGGTTATAAGGGAGGCCTGAAATTAAAAATAGCGATATTTCGTTTCCTATTGGTTTTTCGTCAAATTTAAACATAACAAAAGTTGTTCATTTTGTTATTTAGAGTAACTTTTGTTATATGCATTTTTTTCGTATACGGATGTATAAATGAGTTATACGCTAAAAACTATAGCGGGAGTCCACAATTTTATTTGGCACAAAAGACTCAACCGAACTAAACCAAACTCGCTATGTGAATTAATACTAACGATTTCCTTATAATAAGCTATACAAACATTTCTAGGGACGGGCAGGAGTGGGGGTTAGAGGGGATGATTTTCGAAAATTCAAAATGTCTCTGTTGCTATATTTGGGATCATTGTATATAAATCTCTACCTTGAACATTAATCAGATATTTGTATTTTTCAGCTTTCAGCAAACCCCTACTTCTACTCACGTTACATAAAAAATACTCTGTTATGTAATACGTAATCCACATTATTCGAACCTTAAATACAAAATATTGTTTTCCAGAGACCTTTATCTTACGAGATAGATGTAAATATGTGACCCCCTCCCCGTCTTAAGTTCTTGGGCTACTAAAATTTCATTGCTCGAGATGAAAATTATTCTGATTCATTATAAATTTCAGTACTAGATACAGTAAATAGTTTCAAAGATAATTGATATGTTATATTCTGATATATTTCAGTAATTGTTTTTCTTTCCAGTAAGTTGTTTGCAGACCTGTTTGTTTACATTTCAGACGCTTCGGTTCTGGAGGGGAAATATTTCTTATTGCCGCTTGTATTTAAGACATGAATGCTACTGTTAGAGAGAGCAACAACACCAATTTGTCTCTGAGAAATATTTTTCGAGTGAAACCCGAATAAAAAAATGACAATTATAACTCTAGACCATCTCTAAATCCGATAGGACTTGAAAGATACAAATATAATGGAATTATTTCCCACAACTGCATTAAGTTTCTGCTTGTCGTTTAAATGGCAAACTTCATCACATAGAAAACAAAAATGTCTTGAATTACACAAATATTATGGATGTTCACAATATCCATTCCTGGAGGTTTCCTGTGTTAGATATGCAGTCAAGACGTGACTTCGTGTAAAAGTTTCTCTAATTCTCATTGGTCAAGTTAGGAGATGACGAAAATAGGATAAGTTCGTCACATGCTGGTATAACGCAGTATTAATCTCACCTAAACACATATTACCTATTTCTAAGTAAAAAAAAGTCTGCGTAAGCAAAGCAGACTTCCCACGCAAAGGTTAACAATAGATAAATGTACATACAGGCAACACTACCGCGAAAATTAAGTGAATAAATACAAACGCTAATGAGAAATCTTTCGGTCAACTTACATTACAACTTTATAATCTCTACAACGGAAAGCGGCTGAATTGTAAACAAACAGGCTAGCACCCCTCGTAGCGCCGAATAGATAGATAGACCGGAAAGACAAACAATTAATGAAATATATCTGAATATAACATATTAGTGTAATTGAAAACAATTTACAGAGCTAGTGCTGTAATTTGCAATGAATCAGAATCAGTTTTATCTCGATCACTCAAATTTTAGTAATCCAAGCACAAAAGAAGGGGGGGGGTCAACAAATATATATTTGCATGTTTCTTCTCGTCCGTTAATAAAAATGCAAATATCTCTGTTAATAATCAAGATAAAGCAAAAACGTACATAACAGCATTTATTGAGCATTACATTTGCAATAAGATTGATTATATACTATTTTTCGATCTGACGCATAGTAACTGAGATATTTCGAATTTTCAAAACCTCCCTCCCCCTTTAAACCCCCTTCCCACTTCTAAGATTTCAGCCATTAACGAACATGATGTTTCTTTTACATAAAAAACGATTAGATACCACGTTTGGTATGTAAGTTTTTTCGAAGTTCTTAGGGGAAATCTGCTCAAAAACGTTAATTACACTAATGCTAATGTTGTAAAAAAAAAAAACAAAAAAAAAAACACCATTAACAGAGAAGGAAGTCCACTGAAACACGACGGTTTCCTTCTAACTGATAAGTGTTATCAGTTGTCAAATTACTGATATTACACGCCATTAGATATGATTTGTGTCAGGTTGATAATGTCTTCAGTTAGGTCACTGCTCCAGCCAGTGCTCGTCTAGAGTACTTGTGACATGCGAATCTCATATTTATTCATTCCATATTCATGGCTCTTTAATGGATTCTCTGGAAAAATATAACACGGATCCTTTTAAAATATGTATATTTCATTACAAAAAAGGTGTCTTAATTAAATTTTATTATTACCATTTAGAATTATCCATATTAATTGATAACATTCTCAGGTAGTCGTTCCCTTTTCAATAAAATTGTCAGAACGTGAACGATAGGGATGGTGTCCTTTGATATGAAAGTGGTGAAATGTTGGACGAGAAAGTGGCGTAATGGTGAACAGGAAGTGGTGTGAGGGTAGAATAAGAATTGGTGTGAGGGATGACCAGGACGTGGTGAAAGAGTGGGCTTGGAAGAGATATAAGGGTGGAATAAGAGGTGGTGAAAAGGTGAACAAGACGAAGTGTAAGGGCGGATTTCGAAGTGGTATTAGGGTTGTACAGGAAGTGGTGTAAGGATTAGGTAGTGGTATTAGAGTGGACTAGGAAGTGGTATTAGGGTTGTACAGGAAGTGGTGTAAGGATTAGGTAGTGGTATTAGAGTGGACTAGGAAGTGGTATTAGGGTGGAACAGGAAGTGGTATTAGGGTGGTACAGGAAGTGGTGTAAGGATTAGGTAGTGGTATTAGAGTGGACTTGGAAGTGGTATTAGGGTGGAACAGGAAGTGGTGTAAGGGTGGACTAGGATGTGGTATTTGGGTGGAATAGGAAGTGGTATTAGGGTGGAACAGGAAGTGGTGTAAGGGTGGACTAGGATGTGGTATTTGGGTGGAATAGGACCTGGTTTAAGGGTGGAACAGGAAGTGGTGTAAGGGTGGACTAGGATGTGGTATTTGGGTGGAATAGGAAGTGGTATTAGGGTGGTACAGGAAGTGGTGTAAGGGTGGACTACGAAGTATTATTAGGGTGGCACAGGGATTGGTGTAAGGGTGGAACAGGAAGTGGTGTAAGGATGTACTAGGAAGTGGTGTAAGGATGGACTAGGAAGTGGTATTTGGGTGGAATAAGAAGTGGTATTAGGGTGGAACAGGACGTGGTGTAAGGGTGGACAAGGAAGTGATATTTGGGTGGAACAGGAAGTAGTATAAGTAATCTGCCAAACGCTACCCCACTTCCTGGATGTAGTCAGGAGAACGCCCGCTACTTAAGCATGAAAAAATATAACAAAACTTATTTTAAATACTTTTTAGCTGATTTTCTCGACATATAGAACTATAGAACCCGTTAGTATTAGTTGGAAATTTGCTTAGTTTATTCAGCTCCTCTTTGATTTCCAGTCAGTGATTCCTCATAAACCCGAGATCAATCCAATATTATGATAAGATTTTGCTTTTTGAGCCCCTGAGCTCCAAACAGCTCATGATTAGAATACGTTTCAAATTTTCATTTATTGTCTTCCTATTACCGGACTAATGGTGAATTGTCGGTGACAGTTCAGTATCGTGTGATACAAGCAAGTGGGAAGTCTGCTAAGTTCACGGAGTCCTTGCGTTAAGGACTTTTTTGTCTTCTTCTGAATAAGACTGAAGTACATTTGAAGGAATACCTATGATCATGAGTGCAACTCCTGTGGCAGATATTCCTTATTATTATTTTTTTTTTTATTATCTGAGGCGCTAGTATACCTGTGCCTTGGTCGGTGGTAATAGGTCTATCAAACCTAGGGAGGTGATGAAAGTTTTCCCTTTTCCTGAGCAGGAAGCTCTATTTTAAGGGGGAGTTGTAATGGTGTTGGGTTATAATAGTGCTAGGGTTGGAGGATCCCGGTAACGGGCGGTATCAGGAGGGGTGTAAGTATAGAAGAAAACGAAAGAAGAAGGGATAGGGATAGTAGGAGAGAAGATAAGAAGAGAAAGATGAAAGTAGCCTTACCATGCCAGGGAGGAATTTCAAAACCAAAATTCAAATATGATTGTGAGAGCACAAAATAAACTAAATTCTAATGTGATTTTATTTGACTATACTAAACTATACTACACTATATTAACGGGTAGGATCGTAAGCATTCTCGATGGGCGTGTTAAAACTAAATCTAACCTAGTTATCCTAACGACTAATGTATAAACTAAATAAATGTGCTATGGGACGGGACCCTTTGTGTGGATATGTGTCTGTGTGTTTGTTATGGTGGAGGAGGGGGTTCAGCAATCCGAACGAGATCGACGAGCGGCTCGTCGACGTCTGCCCTCTGCCAATTCGTCAGTTGCTGAGGAGGAGTGATGGAGGAGTAGAGCGGATTGTCGTGATGGGAAAGGGAGTCGAAAAATTTTATATGTCTTTTGGAAATGCTATGGGAGATGGGTTCTAGGGAAAGAGTGGAGTGAATGGCCTCGTTAGTAGATCTTTGCAGAGAAGTGTGTCTGACGATCCTTCTAACGACGCCATTCTGGAAGGACTGAAGGGAATTGAGGGAAGCTTTAGTGAGGTATCTGAGGGGGGGGGGGGCGTACATGATGGAGGGCTGGACGACCCCTTTTAATATTAGGAGTTTGAGGTATAGGCTAAGGACCGGGGAGAGTAGGAGATGGTTGAGGGAGCGGAATTTTTGACGGGGGTAACTAACTCTTTTGCGGATGTGGGTAGAGAAGGTAAGGTGGCGGTCGAGGAGTATGCCAAAGTAGCAGATGGAACGGGAGGGATGGAAGGAGGAGCCGTTGAGGACGAAGGATTTAGGAATATTGGCTTTACGGGAGTTATTCTTTTTGGCAAAGGAGAAGATGAGGGCGTCGGTTTTTGTGGGGTTTACGTTGATGTTGAGGGAAAGGTGGTTTCTGCTATGGACTGACAGGGCGTGGGCGGGATTGATGAATGTACTGACTACTGCCACGTCGTCCACGTAGGCTGCGACCTCAGTCCTAGGATACCGTCTACGTAACACCTCTGCGGTGTACGACGTGAACAGGGATGGTGAGACTACGGAGCCTTAAGGGACTCCGACTTAGAGAAGGTGGGAAGAGGAGAGGGATTCGCCGACCCTTACTTGGAAGGATTGACCGTGTATGAAGGAACTGAGCATGGCTAGGAGTTGGGCTGGACATCCATGCTCATTGAGGGTGGAGAGGAGTTTGGCGTGGTCGACAGGTTCGAAGGCCTGAGTACAGTAGATCGAGATCATCGCCGTGACAGTATTTCTGCGGAGGGTGGTTGTGGTGTTGGAGTAGAGGCGGGCAAGGGGGTGGAGGGTCCAAAGTCGGAACCGGAAACCGGGCAGCTCGTTCGGGATGAGGTTGGCCTTCTCGCAGAAATCCACAAAGTACTGGTGAATTTTCTTTTCCAGGACTTTGGAGATGTGTGGGAGAAGGCTGATGGGGCGATAGTGGTCAGGGGGGGGGGTGCCATTTTTGTTGGGTTTGAGGAGGGGAACCACTATGGCGTGTTTCCATAGTGATGGGAAGTGTCTAAGACGGAGGCAGGAGTTGAGGAGGTGGTTCAGGTTGAGGAGTTGAGTTCAGGAAGTGGTTCAGACTTCCTTAAAAGCTGGTGCAGGAGGACATACTGAATCCCGACCAAACGAGTGGATTTACCCCCCTTGGTCCTACACAGGATTGCATTGAGCTGCCCCGGAGAGGAGAACATGAAGTTATCTTCATGCTCCGTCCGGGGCGCCTCGTCGCTCTGACCAAACCTAGCCCGATCTGCTGTAGACAGATGTGTCGCCAGCATCTCGACCTCGTCTGTGGGACTCATGACATCATTGGTAGTCTGGAGAAGTACGGATCGCCTTTTGGTGACCCTCGACTTCAACAGCTTCCAAAGCTTTTGATGGTCTCCATGCGTCAGGCGGACGGTTTCCTGCCACTGCGCCGTCTTCCATTGCCTCATTTGGGAACGGATCTGATTGGTAAGGGAGTTAAGGGCGGGGAGGGGTTTTTGGTGCGACACCAGTTACTTTTCATGTTGCTCCTCTGCTTGATCAGCTCGAGGATGTGCTGCGGCGGCTTTTTAAGTCCTGGCGGCATTTTAACAAATTTAGGAATGGCGGCATCCGCTGCGTTCTTGATGATGTTGGTGAACTCGCCTATTCTCTCTTCAATGGTCTGGGCATCACCGTTGGTGGTGAATGCAGGATTAGTGTCGTACATTAGAGACTTGAAACATTTCCAGTCCGCCTTATGAAACGAGTAAGAAGATGATACGGGCTCCTTAAGAGATATCTGCTATATATAAGGGAGATGAGTTATCGGGGAGAGGGCGTGGTGGTGAAACGGAGATGGCCTGCTTCCTACCTCCTTGGCATGCAAGCAGCTCTGACCTCTTTGGCGCTAACTCTATAACCTCCATTCATATCAGGGGCATTCTTGCAACTTTGACCTCCCATTTTTCCTTCCATTTTGTCCACCGGGTATAACACAATACTGATCTCAACTCTTCTCATATGCACTATTTCTAAATAAAAAAAACTTTGAGAATAACTAGCTTAATATCTGAGTTAAGAAACAATGTATTGAACGGAAATAGAAGAACGCTAATAGTTTAAGAAGATTCCTTAATTATCGTCCCTGTGTGTATGAGAGAGAGAGAGAGAGAGAGAGAGAGAGAGAGAGAGAGAGAGAGAGAGAGAGAGAGAGAGAGAGAGAGAGAGAGAGAGAGAGAGAGAGAGAGAGAGAGAGAGTGAGAGAAAGAGAGAGAGAGAGAGAGAGAGAGAGAGAGAGAGAGAGAGAGAGAGAGAGAGAGAGAGAGAGAGAGAGAGAGAGAGAGAGAGAGAGAGAGAGAGAGAGAGAGAGAGAGAGAGAGAGAGAGAGAGAGAGAGAGAGAGAGAGAGAGAGAGAGAGAGAGCTCTAGTGGTCGCAACTCTTATTGAATCGTTGCCAAACTCGATATTTAGTCGTTTTAAATAAAAAGAAAGATCAAATTCGTCAATGGCTGAAATCCGACAAATGGGGTAGGGGGTATAGAGGAGGGATTTTCGAAATATCTCCGTTACTGTAAGTCGGATCGAAACATTGTATAGAACCAATCTTATTGCAAATTAAATGTACTATAAATATTTTTTTATATACATTTATTCTTAATTTCGGAGTCCATGACTAGCTAAAGGCAGAAAGTTGAGTTATATATGCAATAGCTCTTTAGTGGGGCCAGTGGTTGTCCATTACAAGTTAGACAGGGAGTGATAAGGTATCACGCGATCCCTCGCCTCGTATGTAGGTGATGATATCAGTGAAGTCCTATCTGCTAATCATATGCAATGCTGTTGATGCACTCACAGGTGCACTTAGTCATCATGTCCTGGTGTATTAGATATTCAAGTCTCTCCTAAATCTATTGCATCCGTTATTATTGAACTATGGCACAATACCTTGCATCCCGTAACTCATACAAAATAACACAAACATGTTTGCAATACAGAATGTAAGGCATATGTGGGCAACCACCTGCCCACGGTAAGGATTGATCCGACCCGCGAGACATTCTGAAATAAACATCCGTCAAGCAGGGGCTGCGTAAACTAAGCAGATTTCCCACGTGAAGTTATACTATAGAGAAATCTCCATACGAGTATCGAACAGTTACGGCCGAACTAGCTTTTGGCGGGAAACTCACTCGTCCGTTATCGGGCCACATTTAATAAAATGCAAATATCTCGGTTAATATTCAAGACAGAGAATAAATGTATACAACAATATTTATAGTAAATTTAATATTCAATAAGATTGGCCCTATACAATGTTTTGATCCGACGTATGGTAACGGAAATATTTCGAATTTTCGAAAATTCCCACTCTCAACCCCCCCTCCCACATGTCCGATTTCAACCGTTAACGAACTTGATCTGACTTTTTGCATAAAACGTTTAAATATCGAGTTTGGTAATGATCAAACAAAAATTGTGACCACTAGAGCGTTAACAGACAAATATATATAATTGTAACCTCTGTCAGTACATTGATTTTTTTCGCGAAATTTCACGATAACTTTTCGTTTCACATGTCATAGACACCATAACTGCATTTTGTTCCTTTCGTGTGTGTTTGTATATTTGTTTGTTACCTTTTCACGCATAAACGGCTGAACCGAATTTTATGAAACTTGGTATGTATATTACTACTAGCCCAACTTAAACTTTAGACTATATTAATATTCTCTAAGACAAACAGGAGAGGGGGTTATAAGAAAGGCCTGAAATTAAAAATAGCGATATTTCCTTTCCTATTGGTTTTTCGGCAAATATGCACACACCAATAATTATTTGTTTTGTTATTTAGAGTTACTTTTTTAATATACACTTCCGTCGTATACTGAAGTATAAATGAGTTATACGCTAAAAATTATAACGGGAGTCATCAATTTTATTTGGCACAAAAGAATCAACCGAACTAAATAAAACCCGGTATGTGTATTAGCATTAAGGCCTTCATTATAACAAGCCATACCAACATTCCTTGGGGCAGGAGTAGGGGTTGTAACGAGGCCTGAAATTAAAAATAGCGATATTTCGTTTCCTATTGGTTTTTCCGAAAATCTGCATGAAACAAAAGTTGTTTATTTTGTTATTTATAGGTTCTTTTGTTATATTCACTTTTGTTTTGTAACAAAGTATAAACGAGGTATTCACCCAAAACTGAAGCGGGAGGCAACTATTTTATTGGGCACTAACGGTTGAACCGAATTTACCAAAACTCGGTATGTGAATTAGCATTAATTCTTCAAAGATTATAAACTATATTAAAATTTTTAGGATCAAACAGGAGTGGGGGGTTATAAGGGAGGCACGAAATTAAAAATAGCGATATTGCGTTTCGCATTGATTTTTCGGTAAATATGCACAAAACGAAAATTGTTTAGTTTGTTATTTAGGGTAACTTTTGTTATGTACACTTTTGTCGTATACATAAGTATAAACGAGATATACGCTAAAACCTATTGCGGAAGTCAGCAATTTTATTGGGCGCAAAAAAACAACCGAATTAAACAAAACTCGGTATGTGAAATAGCATCCTCTATTTCATCAAAATAAACTATGTTAACATTTCTGTGGATGACACGGGGGGAGGGGGGGGGTTATCCTGGAAGCCTGTTATCTCATGCTCATTACAGAAAGTTTTTATTTGTTATTTAGAATAGCTTTTGATGTATCCACTTTTGTTGTTTAAGTCGTATTAGTATTAATTAATGTTTATTTGTTATAGGCGTCATAATGTTGTTTTTCGACTTATATGGTAGTTCTATGTATAATTCGTATTAGTGAGGTTATAAATCTCAAGTGGAAGGGAAAGTCGCACGAAGGCCCGCCCACACAGTTAATTGTATTAACTTATTTCCTGTTAAATGCTGGCACTATTGGAATTTCTTTCTACTTATAACAGGCTATTTCTGAACTATGTATGCTCGGAGTGGGTTTGACAGAAAATATGTGCATTATAGATACTATTTCATTATAATAAATGCTATCCATGATCATGATTTGAATTATTCACGGTGTGTCTAACAGTAGAGAGGGATTGATTGGGAACTCATTTTCATTTACTCTTTTTAATTAAATTTTCTTAAAAATATTCTATAAGTCCCCACAGTTTCCTTTATGGAAAAATAATACGCCCAGACAGGAAGTAAATTGTACACATTGAAGCCTTGCTATAAAAATACCTTGAATATTCAGCCTCTAATGATTTCCCGAGCGAAGCCGAGTACCTTAGCTAGTATATATATATATATTGTATATTGTATATATACATATATATATATATATATATATATATAATTTTGAACGGACCTCATTTTCGTCATCTCCTTGGTAGGATCGATGGACATTTGAAGAAATTTTTCGTAAATCGCGCCATGAGTTCGACCTCAATAGCTGATTTCCCTGAATGGAAATCTGCTAAAAGCGGCCCGCGATAGTATTTGCATACTAAAGTTTGGCCCGCAACATGTCAAAGGTTGCCCATACCTGATCTAGGGCGACAACATCATAAAAGTAGTGGAAAACTAGTTGGTGGGACTGAGTGGAAAAATGCATGACGAAAAATCATAAAATCATTATTCTAAACTAAGCAGATTTTCCTCGTGAATGTTAATAATAGATAAACCTACATACTGCTAACACAACGCCACCCTGAATATTAAGTGAATAAATACAAACGGTAACCAAGTAGGTCTGCCAACGGCTCACCGGAAAGAAAAACAATAACTGAATCATATCAGAATATAACATATTCATTTTATTGAAAATTATGCACAATACCTAGTGCTGTAATTTATAATAAATCAGAATAATTTTTATGTCAATCAATCAAATTTTAGTAGTCCAAGAATTAAAGAGGGAGGGGGGTGGTGGGTCACAAGAACATATTTGCACCTATCTCGTATAATAACGGTCTCTTGAAAACAATATTTGTTTTTTAAGCTTCGAATAGTATGGATTATTATATAACAGAGAGCCCCCCTCATGTCATATTAAAAACCAGCTGTAATATCATGAACCTCTTTATTCTGAGATTACATACTAGATATTGTTTTCGTTTTTTTTTTTGTTGTATTCAATATTTTTTTTGAGTGTATCTCGTATAATAAAGGCGTCTTCATTATACGAGATACACGCAAATACGTTCTGTTGATCGCCCCTACGTCTTTTGTTCTTGGACTACTAAAATTTGAGTGATTGAGATAAAAATTATTCTGATTCATTATTAATTACAGTACTAGATATAAAAAATAGTCTTCAATAAAATTAATATGTCATATTCTGATATATTTCAGTAATTATTTGTCTTTCCGGTGTAGAGTATATCTATCTATCTGTTTAGATAGATCCCTCCCTTACCCCTACTACTCATCGTTTTAGCAGATTTCCCTTAAGGGAAATTTCTTCAAATGTCCATGTTTATGTAGTAAACCACATTATTTTAAGCTTAAATACCATAAATTGTTTTCAAGAGACCTGTATTATACAAAATAAATGCAAATATGTTATGGTGACCCCCCCCCGTTTCCTAAGTTCTTGGAGTACTAAAATTTGATTGATTGAGATAAAAATAATTCTGATGCATTACAAATTACAGTACTAGATATAGTAAATAGTTTTCAATAAAATTAATGTTATATTCTATAATTTAAAGCCACAAGCCCGTTTTCTTCCTGAATTATTCGGCCAGAAACGCTCGGTGGATTTTCGGTGGAGGTCGAAGGCATCCCATCGTTAAGAGAGTCAAAGGGGTGTAGCCCCCTTGCTGAAGTGAGCTAGTTCTGATATATTCCAGTAATTGTTTTTCTTTCCTGTGGGAAGTTGGCACACCTGTTTTTTTTACGTTTCACGTGCTTCCCGTCTAGAAGTTTCGAATTATCGTTTGTATTTAATCTCTCAATATTGACGGTGGTGTTGTGTTAGCAGTATGTAGATTTATCTATTGTTAAACATCACAAGGGAGATCTAGATAGTTACTAGTTTACGCTGCCCCAGTGTGATAGACTTTTTTTCAAATTCTACTATTATATACTGAATATATGTAATGAAATGTCACCAGTTTATGAGACATTTAGTTCTTGTTTGTCAGCTGAAATAGGTACATTGGGGCCCGATAGCATGCCGGAGAAAATTCATTCCAGGTCCTCCTTGGATAACGGGGGTTGTACGGAAATAGTCTCACTCCAGAGTGGTTAAAAATCTCAAAGGTTAAATGCCAACCGAAAAAATATATGTACATATTTTGAATAAACCTCATTTTCTTCATAAAGTATTATTTTTTTTAGTTGAGAATATTTACAGCCTGCATTTAAATACACTTGGTAATGTGCGATATGTACAATACAATAGTTCCTCCATTATTCTCGTGAGAAGCTACACCCCTTCAGCACAATGAGAGGAGCAGCACCTCCCTGCCTGGCAAGGAAGTCAAGAGCTAAGGAGGAATGGCACTTGATAAGAAAATAGCCACTGCTATCACTTCACTTTACATTCTATAGGAGATCTCTGGGCCATTGTCTCTTGTCGAGGGGAATATGGATGAGTGGTACTGGAAAGGGCTAGGAGTTCTGAATTAGGATGATTGGATAGCCTGCTGTGGAACTTTCTGAATCTTAGAGGAATTAGGTCCTTTACAAATGGGATATTAACATCTTTATGGAGGCTGTGGTTTGTAACATAATAATATGGAGCATCTACTGTGGTGCGCAGGACTTTGGATTGGAAGGTCTGGATGCGTCTGATGTTCAATGGTTTTGCTGTAGCCCACACGTATGTCCATATTGGTTTTAGTAGTATCTTGTATGTTATTAGGTTGTTTTCGGTAGACAAGTGAGATCTTCTATCGTCCGAATTGTCTGTTTAGTTCCCTGTCTTTTAATTATTGTGTGGGATTTCCAAGTAAGTCTGGTGTCCAAATGTAGTCCAAGGTAGCGTACATAATCGGCTGGTGGCAAAGGAATATTGTTGAAATGAACAGGAGGACAGGAACTTCGCTGGAGGGAAAAAGTGATATGGTGAGATTTGCTTTCGGTGATCTTTATGCGCCAAGCATTGCACCATTTTTCGATCTCGGTGGAATTGGAGATTCTTCCAAGCAGTAATAGAACCGGGATCGGATAAAAGGATTATTGTTTCATCTGCATAGGTTCCTAGGGGAGTTGATGGCGATGTAGGGATGTCAAATGTATATATGTGTATTTGGCGAAATATTTAGAAAGCCGCACAAGAGAACAACCTTAATAACTGATTTCTCTCTCCAAAACGAAATATTTTATTCATGTAATTATATTCCTGAAAATTTTAAGAAGTCACTTCAGTTTATGGGAATTTCTTGTCGTTTTCCAGCTGAAGTGTTGTGGATTGGACAGTCCTCGGGGTTGGTCTAGCGTGGTTGGCGAAGAGCAGGTTCCAGTCAGCTGTTGCCTCCAGGAACCCCTCGCCCCGACAGGAGACCCCCCTACCTGCCCCATGTCCACCGAAGCCAGCAAGGTATACCAGTCAGGATGCTACGAGAAGATAAAGGTGAAGATAAAGGATAACATAGTCACCATCATGGCGGTCGGGCTCGGGATAGCTGTCATAGAGGTAAGAGAAAGTCTTTCTTAATAACTCATTTTTGCTCGCAAGTGTAAAGGAAAGGTAGGCAAACTAAGAATGACTAATCTATCCTAAATAAATTGGATTAAGGTGCTATGTCCTGGTGTATTTTGGACAGATCTAAGGCATCCTGAAACTAATCTATCCTAAATAAATTGGATTAAGGTGCTATGTCCTGGTGTATTTTGGACAGATCTAAGGCATCCTGAAACTAATCTATCCTAAATAAATTGGATTAAGGTGCTATGTCCTGGTGTATTTTGGACAGATCTAAGGCATCCTGAAACTAATCTATCCTAAATAAATTAAATCTATATTACATTGTTCTAAGCTGAGCAACCTGTTGATAGGGACTTGTTATAATCAGACTGGGCTAAAATTACCGACTCTAAGGAGGGTCAGCACTGAATGACGTAGAATACATAGCTCTTGGGGTTTAGAGGGGGAGAAATTTGAAAATTCAAAATATCTCCGTCATTATTCGGACTGAAAAAGTATAGAGAATCAATCCAATTGCACATTAAATGTACTAAAAATATTATTACACACATTTATTCCAATTTTATTCAATATTAACCGAGATATTAGCATTTTTCAGTATTCAGCCCTCAGTAAAGCTCCATTTCTACTCGTGTTTCATAAAAAATACTCTATTATATAATAAACCACATTATTCAAAGCTTATATACAAAATATTGTTTTCCAGAGACCTTTATAATACGAGATAGACGAAAATATGTTCTTGTGCTCCCCCTCCTTCTTAAATTCTTGGACTACTAAAATTTGATTGATTGTGATAAAAATTATTCAGATTCATTATAAATTACAGTATAAGATATAGTAAATAGTTGTCAATAAAATTAGTATGCTATATCCTGATTTGTTTCAATTATTGTTTTTCCAACGGCAGACCTTGTTTACATGCAAAATGCTTCCCGTCTGGAGGTTTCTTATCATTGTTGTATTTATTCACTTGATATTGACTGTGCTATAGGTTTTTCTATTTTTAAACTTCATGAGGGAAATCTGCTTAGTTTACGGAGCCCCTGCGTGACGGACTTTATTGTTAAGTTCTGCCATGTACTTCTTCCCTCCTGTGGACAATTATCTGAAATCTTCTTGACGGTTCTTGGAAAGCGTAAAATTGAGGAATCGGGATTTGGGAGAAAAAAAAAATAATAAAAAACTTAAATTTCTAACCATTGCTTTATTTAATTATGATCATAACAACAGAGTGTTCTTCTAAATAATTTCTCCTCATGAGCGACCTGAAACACAAAATATTTATTATTGTTGATTCTGGAATGACAGTAATCATTCGTTAACTGAGTTCATGATAACAAAAATCTCTATTTCACAATTGTCTGTGTGAACAAATTGTGTGGAAAACGTATTTTTCATCCTAAGTTTTAAAATTTTGACTCATTACTTCCTGTCAAAATGGACTCTGTTACACTTTCAAAAGAATGACTGAATAATATTTTGAAATTGTACTATATTCATGTAGAAAATGATTTTATCATGTTTAGATGTTTGCGCTCTTAGACCACTAACAGACTGATTTACTTAGAGTAATCTTAATTAGATATCCACCGTAAACCATTTCTATTAGAACGTTCAAAGATCGGTAACACTGCTAGCTAATCACTTCTGGAGAAGGATTTTACTAATTCTATGTATACAATTTCTAAGGTGAGACAATCGTTATATATATAATGTATATACAAAATGTGGAACGAATCTCATTTTAGCAAATTTCCCTTCGGGGAAATCAGCTATTGAGATTTTACTCATAATGGGATTTTAGAAACATTTCTTCAAATATCCATCGAACCTACCCAGGAGAAAACGATATATATGTCAGTTAACCTCATAGCGGTCGCAATTTTTGCCAAACTCGACATTTAAACGTTTAATATATAAAGGAAGATCAAGTTCGTTAACGGCTAAAATCGGATCAGTGGGAGGCTGCCTACTTAGATAGGAGAGGTAACCTACTAGCTAGGATCAATAACCGATCTTTCCTAAGGGACATCTTGTAAACAAACCAACCGCTTGTATGGTTGGTTTTTGGCGGGAGTGGTATATGTTTGAGTGTGTATTCGTGTATTTGCTCCTGAGAGTAATCTTAAATAGTCACCGTTTACATTTGTTGATGAAGGTCCTCCTGGGAAACCAGTTAGCGTCCGCTTGGGAGTATGGATAATGTTCCACTAGATACACCAGATAGTCCACTACCAGAGTTTGATCCGCCAAGAGATAGAAGAGATCCTGAGCCAGATGAACCAGATCCCCCACCAGATGAACCAAATCCACCACCAGATGAACCAAATCCTCCACCAGATGAACCAGATCCTCCACCGGTTGTTGTTCCAAATCCTGATCCAACAGGGAAACCAGGAAGCCCTACGTTGGGGAGTCCAGATAACCCAGTTCCTGATCCACCAGGGAAACCAGACAGCCCACCGTTGGGGAGTCCGGAAAATCCTCCGCTGGATAAACCAGATCCTACTCCACCAGGGAAGCCTGACAGTCCTCCAGTAGGGAATGCAGTTAATCCTCCACCAGTTGGATTAGATATTACTCCTGTATTAGGCAGACCGGATCCTGATCCAGTAGATGAACTAGAGCCGCTAGATGAACTAGATGAACTGGAGCCGCCAGATGAACTAGATCCACTAGATGAACCAGATCCTCCACCATTGGTTACATCACGTCTTGATCCACCTCCACGACTTCCTCCAGACGAATGCGGTCTACCAGCCACCACCTAGAAATAAGAATACAATGCTCACTACGAATTTACCTTAATTTTCATAACTCATTACTGCGTACTTTTTATATTTTCTTTTCCACAAACAATATCGCCCAGCGGCAAATGTAAATATAAACAAAGTCCGTCACGCAGGGGCTGCGTTAGCTAAGATGTTTTCCCACGTGCGTCACGTATTTGCATTTATCTCAAAACTTTAAAGTTTGATGGAAACAACATATGGTATTTGAGCTTCATAACATAATAGAATATTGTTAATATGAGATGAGTAGGAGTGGGGGTTTACTGAGGACCGGTAACTAAAAAATGCGAATATCTCGGTTAATAATCAAGATACTGAAAAAATGTACATGAAGAATAATACTGTTTTCATGCAATTTTTTTTTTAATCAAGGGCAAATAACGGTGACATTTTGAATTTTCGAAATACTGACATATTTCAAAGACTTCATAATAAGTACATCTTCAATAGCTTATTTCCCTTAAACTTCAACTACTACCATGTTTTAAATTTGCATAAGCACAACCATGGATCTCTTATGACCCACTCAAAAAAAGTTGAACTTTTTAAATAAATCATTTTAATAGATTTTTTTTTTAATGGAATACATAACAAACGTGACACATTTTAAAATATAAATACAGTTAAAATAACTTGTTTTTACACTTTCCAAAAAACATATTTGAATTAGACAAAAAGGCGCAACATAATCCAAGTCTTCAAATAGTATAAAAATCAATATGTAAAATAGAATTTTAAGAGTGCCATCTTTCTTCTTATCATATTTAAGCATGTTCTGTTCATTCTCAAAAAGAAAGTAATTCAATATCTTAAATAATAAAGAAACTGTGAGCTCTCTGCTACACTAACAAATAAATTAAAATTTTATGTTCACTTTAACTGTAACAGCTGTTACTAAGGGGAGAATGCGGGTACATGGTACTAGTTGGTGCAGCCTAGCAACAAACAAGGGAAACCTTAATTTTAGCAGATTTTCCTTGACTCGATTTGTCTGTTAACGCTCTAGCGGTCGCAATTTTTGTTTGATCGTTACCAAACTCGATATTTAAACGTTTTATACAAATCGACAGATCAAGTTCGTTAATGGCTGAAATCGGACCAGTGGGTTTAGAGGGAGGATTTTCGAAATTTCTCCGTTACCATATACGTCGGAACAAGAAAGGGAAATCTGCTAAAAGTGTATAGAACCAATCTTATTGCAAATTAAATTTAATATAAACATTGTTATATACATTAATTCTCTATCTTGAATATACACCGAGATATTTGCATTTTTTTAAATGTGGGCCGATAACGGACGAGTGAGTTTTCCGCCAAAAGCTAGTTCGGCCGTAACTGTTCGATACTCGTATGGAGATTTCTCTATTGTATAACTTCACGTGGGAAATCTTCTTAGTTTACGCAGCCCCTGCGTGACGGACTTTTTATTTCAAGCTCGGGGCGTTTTCGTTAAAGGTTAACGAATGCATTTTACATTTTTGAGATTGATAGTTCAAGTTAATCTTGTAAAATAAAAAAAATAAAAAGTTATACTTACGACTGCTGCTGCTAGCAAGAATAGAACTACTCCCTTGAACATGTTTCCTGATTCTGACTGCTTCTAGCCCCCGAAATATTTAAATACTGCTTTGGGCTGTTTACAAAATCATACATTCGCCAACTTACAACAAACAAATGTTTTTAATGAGCAACCGTTCATAATTCGATTTCATGGAAATGCCTGTTAAAGGACATTCAGAAATGAAGGTAGCTCTGAAGACAATTCGTAAATTGACTCCCGAAGCTAAATAAGACCCGAGGACGCGTTACTATGCCTGACGCACATTCAAGCGTGGAGGCTGCGTATTCTCCAACCATTTTAGCTCATTTCCCCTTAGGAAAATCTGCTATTGAAGTCGTACTCTTGGCGCGATTCGTGAATTTTGTCTGCAAATGTACATCGATCCTACCTAGTGAGGTCCTTTCAATACTGTATATATATTTGTCTGTTACCGCTCTAGCGGTCGCAATTATTGTTTAATATTTACGAAACTCGATATTTAAATCCGTTTTATGTAAAAAGCATTAAGTTCTTAACGGCTGAAATCGGACATGGGGAGGGGTTTTTTTTTTTTTTTTGAAAGTTCAAAATATCTGGGTTACTATACGTCTGATCGAAAAAGTGTATAGAATGAATCTTATTGAAGATTTAGTTTACTAAAAACTTTGTTATATAAATTTATTCTCTATCTTGAATGTTACCCGAAATATTCGCATTTCTCAATTTTCAGCCTTCAGTAAACCTCCACTTCTACTCTTTTACATATACAATACTCTGTTATATAATAAACCACATTATTCGAAGCTTAAATAGCAAAAATGGTGCAAATATGTTCTTGCGACCCCTCACCCTCAGTTTTGCTCATACATGAACAAGAAAATATCGTACAACGCAGTGACAACAGTACGCCTTTACCAATCGAACTGATGACGAAACTTGAAGAGCACAGAGACTCATTGGATCATACATTCAACTCGAGTACAAAAATAGCATAAAAAAAGTCCTTCCGCTACAACGAACAAAAGAAAATGACGTGAACGATGCTAAACTAAAAAGTCCGTCACACAGGGGCTGCGTAAACTAAGCAGATTTCCCACGTGAAGTTTTACAATAGAGAAATCTGCCTAATAACAATTGTAGTAGTAAGAAACCTCTAAACCTAAAACTTTATTTAGGGCGTAATAACCCAGTAGTTTCTAGCCCCAAAAAACAGTTAACCTAACCTCTAAAGCTATTCACGAGGGACGAATAGTTATAGAACCGGCCGCCAGAGCTCTCGGCGGAAAGTCCGAACATAGCCTACTGGCGACCACACGCAGAATACAAATGCAAATATCTCGGTAAATATTCAAGATACAGAATAAGTGTATATAACAATATTTATAGTAAATTTAATTTGCAATAAGATTGGTTCTATACAAATTTTCGATCCGACGCATAATAACAGAGATATTTCGAATTTTCAAAAATCCCCCCTCTAAACCCCCCCTCCCACTGGTCCGATTTCAGCCATTAACGAACTTGATCTTCCTTTTTACATAAAACGATTAAATTCCGAGTTTGGTAACGATCAAACAAAAATTGCGACCGCTAGAGCGTTAATAGACAAATATATATATATATATATATATATATATATATATATATATATATATATATATATATATATATATATGTATATATATATATATATATATAATTTTGAACGGACCTCATTTTCGTCATCTCCTGGGTAGGATCGATAGACATTTGAAGAAATTTTTCGAAACTCGCATCATGAGTACGACCTCAATAGCTGATTTTCCTCAAGGGAAATCTGCTAAAAGAATAGTAGGTTTACTAATTACTTTTGTGAGATTTGCAAAACAAAATTTTTTTTTATTATAATACTTGTCAATTTATAAAATTATTTACTTCTTTCAGACAATTACTTCCTCTGTTATGGTTTCTAATCACACACTGAACATTGTAGTGCAAAATATATATTAAAACTGTATTTCCGTTAAAACGGTTGAGGCTAATCTCTGAGATACACGGGCCCGCAGGTGCAATATGCTTGACGCGCCCGCCGGAGGGTTCATCACTGATAAAGTTCAAATCATATCTGAATCATCCAATTATCTCAAACCTTTTTTCATCAACGATAAAGTTAAAATCACTCCGGATTTTCCAACCATGCCGCCAGTTAATTCATAAATGATAAAGTTAAGATCACTCCGGATTTTCCAATCATGTGGCCTATTAATTAAGCAATGAGAAAGTTAAAATCACTTCTGAATCGTCCAATTATCTCAAACCTTTTTTCATCAATGATAGAGTTATAACCACTCCGGATTTTCCAATCATCTCAATCATTTCTTCAACCAAACACTCGTCAATTCTCTAATCATCTCACACCTAACCTCACCAATTATAAACTTACAATTATACCTCAATAATCTAATCATCTGAAGCCTTCTTTCATCAATGATGAAGATACAACTACTCCTCGATTCTCCAATCATCACACACTAACATCTCCAATTATAAACTTACAATTATACGTCAATAATCTAATCATCTGAAGCCTTCTTTCATCAATTATGAAGATACAGCTGCTCCTCGATTCTCCAATCATCTCACACCTAACATCTCCAATTATAAAGTTACAATTATACCTCAATAATCTAATCATCTGAAGCCTTCTTTCATCAATGATGAAGATACAGCTGCTCCTCGATTCTCCAATCATCTCACACCTAACATCTCCAATTATAAAGTTACAATTATACGTCAATAATCTAATCATCTGAAGCCTTCTTTCATCAATTATGAAGATACAGCTGCTCCTCGATTCTCCAATCATCTCAACCATTATTTGGCCTATGACATTTCCAAAATTGCCTCTTACGGTTGATTGTTCATTGACTATTGGTGATATCTTGAGCATCATATTTCGTCTACTAATCTACTATATAAAAATAAGTCGGGTTTTCCTTCCTGACGCTATAACTCCAGAACGCACGAACCGATTTCCACGGTTTTGCATTCGTTGGAAAGGTCTCGGGCTCCGTGAGGTTTATAGCAAAGAAAATTCAGGAAAAATTTCAACAGAAAAGCGGGAAAATCTTTTTTCACATACATCGTCATCTCTGATACATAGCATGTACTACAAACCAATATTTTAAGTAGATGGCGCCGGTGCGTGATACATTGTTTGACAGATACTCATTGTTCTCTGCTCAGTTAATTTCATGTGACAAACCGGTATTGTGTTCACTTTGAAATTGTGAAACAAAAAGTAAAAAAAAATAAGTTATTCGTTTCCTAACATTTCAATTGGAAACCATCAAATCAATCACGTGTATTGTGTAAATTTTTATTCAATTTCAACAGCAGGCATTTGTCTTTAAGATGGTAAGTTGAACTGTGTAAATGCATGTGGATCGTGCATTTGAGGTTAAATTCACCACTCTGTCCATAGTCCAAAATGCCTAGAGGACGACGTGCGAACAACGGCCGCCGCACAAAACATGCAAGCCAGTGGTCTATTCTTCCTGGACGCACCTGGAGGAACAGGGAAAACATTTGTCATTTTATTGATTTTGGCCACTATTCGATCAAGATGTGACATAGCTTTGGCGTTAGCATCATCTGGAATTGCGGCGACTCTTCTAGATGGCGGTCGTACTGCACATTCTGCGCTTAAGTTGCCACTCAATTTAAACACAATTGATACTCCAACATGCAATATTTCCCGATCCAGTGCAATGGGAAAATTGTTGATGCAATGCAAGCTCATTGTTTGGGATGAGTGCACAATGGCACATAAGAAATCACTTGAAGCACTTAACTTCACACTGAAGGATCTTCGGCGAAATAACAACATCTTTGGCGGCTTGATGATATTGTTGGCAGGCGATTTCAGGCAGACGTTGCCAGTAATTCCCCGTGGAACGCCTGCAGATGAATTGAATGCTTGCCTGAAGGCATCACCTTTATGGAATAACGTAAAAACATTATCTCTAACCACTAATATGAGAGTTCAACTTCAAAATGATCAAAGTGCTGCACAATTTTCCAAACAATTGTTAGCTGTTGGAAATGGAAAAGTCCCAGTTGATGCGACATCTGGATTAATTACTCTTACCAACGACTTTTGCCGATTTGTAGACTCTCAATTAGCTCTTATTGAAAATGTTTTCCCAAACATTAGTGAGAATTATCAGAATTATGCTTGGTTAAGTCAACGAGCAATTCTTGCTGCAAAGAATAATGATGTACACGCACTGAATTTCACCATTCAATCAAAAATTGCTGGCGATTTGGTGACATACAAATCCGTTGATTCCATAACAAATCCCGATGATGTAGTAAATTATCCAACGGAGTTTTTGAACTCTCTGGAGTTACCAGGATTTCCACCACATAACTTGCAACTCAAAGTTGGTACAGTTATTATGATATTTCGTAATTGGAATCCACCGCGACTTTGCAAGGTACTCGACTTTCGTTAAAAAGACTTATGCCAAATTTGATTGAGGCAACCATTATTAACGGAAAGTACGCAGGTGAAAATGTATGTATTCCTCGAATACCAATGATTCCGACTGATCTTCCGTTTGACTTCAAACGATTGCAATTTCCAGTTCGCCTTGCGTTCGCAATGACAATTAACAAGTCGCAAGGCCAATCGCTTAGTGTTTGCGGGATAAATTTAGAAAATCATTGTTTTTCACATGGGCAGTTATACGTTGCGTGTTCACGAGTTGGGAAACCATCCGCTTTGTTTGTGTTAACGTCAGACCAAAAAACAAAAAATGTGGTTTACCAAAGAGCACTTCAATGAAACGGATAATTTGCGGACACGTATAACGCTTCGATTCAGTATTTACTTTGGATTCACTTTCATTTACTTAGAGAAGTCAACTAAATAACACTTCATTTTTGTAATCGAAATGAATTCATTACTGTTGTGAAATGAAATAAAATTTTTCCTTTTCAAATATAAAACAAAAAAAAAAATTATTCTTCATCTTTTAATCACCAAACGAAATGTTACATAAAACGAAGATGGCATCTGGTGGCGAAACGGAGTTCACCGGGTTTGCTAGTGCACCACATTATTCGAAACTTAAATACCAAATATTGTTTTCCAGAGACCTTTATAATACGAAATACATGCAAATATGTTTTTCTGGCCCCTTCCCCGTCTTAAATTCTTGTGTCTCCTTAAATTTGCTTGATTGTATTATTAACATTATTCTGACTCCTTATAAATTACAGTACTAGATTACAGTAGATCGTTTTCAATAAAATTAATATATTATATTCTGATATGTTAGCAGATTTCCCTTAAAGGAAATCAGCTATTGAGGTCGTACACATGATGCGAGTTTCGAAAAATGTCTTCAAATGTCCATCGATCCTGCCCAGGAGATGACGAAAATATATCTGAATGTTTTTCTTTCCGGTGAGTCGTTTGGCAGACCAGTTCGTATCCATTTGAGACGTCTGGGAGAAGAAAGTTTTTATATTACCGTTTCTATTTATTCAATTAATATTCAAGGTGGTCTAGTGTTAGAAGTATGTTAGTTTACCAATGATTAAATCTCACGAGGGAAATCTGCTTAGTTTACGCAGCTCCTGCGGGACGGACTTTTAGTTTCAAACGGCATTAGTTTGACCTCCTTGGAGGTAAATAGCCGTAATGATGAAATACAAATTATTTCTGTATATCGATAAAAACTCCCAAAGAGGTGTGAAACATTTAGGGCTTTATTAGAGTAAACACGCCGGTCAAAAATGTGTTTATGTTTGTTTATATATATATATAAAATTACCAAACTAGATATTTTATCATTTTATACAAAAAGAAAGATCAAGTTGATTAATGGCTTAAATCGGACTAGGGGGAGGGGGTTAGAGGGGAGAATTTGGAAAATTCTTAATATCTCTGCTATATTGCGCCGGAATTGGATAGAAACAACCTTATTGCAAATGTAATGTTCTATAAATGTTGTTATGTACATCTTTTCACTATCTTGATTATTAAGCTGAGTTATTTGCATTATTTAATTTTCGATTTTCAGTAAAGCTCACTCCTACTCATCTGATATTAACAATATTCTATTATGTCATGAAGCACTTTATTCCAAGCTTAAATACCAAATATTGTTCTCATTGAACTTTTAGTTTTTGAGAGAAATGCAAATACGGGACGCAAGTGGGAAATCTGCTTAGTTAACGCAGACCCTGCGTATACATGCATTTCCTCCTTGAGAAAATTCTCTATAATTTTCATTCTGCTAAAGTGGAATGTACATCATTTTTTTAGGAAAAGGGGTGATAAATAAAATACTAATAAATAAACAATATATAGAGGATTTTAAGATCTGTTTATTTTATTTTGTCTGTGACAAGAAAAAATTCTTCTATATGAGTTCCCCACACCAGCAATCTGAAACAGAAAAACAATGAAATATTCAATATCAAATGACATTATCTAACTTAATTCAGGAAATAAAATGCATCGATTTATTTAGGAACGTGAAAGTAAATATGAACCCATAAACAGTAACATGAAACCAAAAAGTGTAAAACTGTGGTAAATGTATCAGATTAAACCGTTTTTTTTAAAAAAATAGTTAGCAGTAGAAAATAGGAGTTCTCTTAAATCATGGAACATAAAGTTATATATTTAAAAGCTATAAAGTTAATTGTCTTGGTACAACATATAAAGTGATTTGAGAGCTGTTAATACAGTCATGTGACCAATTAATTTATTTGGCTGTCCCAATTCCCTGAAAATTTCCATTGAAGACAAACAGTGCCAATAAATACCCCAAATGTGAAACCTCCTTGGAATACAGATGCAGCCGCGACAATGAAACTCTATGCAAACGTCAGACGACCTATCAATTGATAAAGTGTTCTTTTTAGTGGGCTTGCTATTGGATAACATTGGTGTTTGATAATAAGTAAGAAGATTAATAAGAATAATCTCTTCAAAAGTTTGCAACTAATAACGTCAGTGGTCACATCTTTAACAGCATCAACATCTGATCCACGCTTAGGACACACTTTAACCAACCGACGTCAATTCTATATCCAGCCAGATGATTTCAATAAATCTGAATCTATACAAAGATTTGGAAAATATTCTTCAAACAAAGACACTATATTTTTGTGTACCTCGCAACCGAGTGTACCAGCTGATTAAAACCATTTAAAAAAAAGGAACGCCAATAACCAAAACAAGAGTCCAAATACAGAAAACCCGGGAGTAAAAAACTATTTGAAAACACCTCCCATTTAAACACAACCACTCCAACCAAGAGATGTTAGTCTCCAAGAAGGAGGAAAGAATAGTGTCATCTGCAGAAGTCCCAGTAGATAAAGCACTTGAATCAGTACGCCCTTTGAGAGAAGAAAAACATTGAGGCAGAATGCTTATTGTGTCACAACTTTAAATTTGCTGTAACACGAACTAATTACAATCTTCGGTGTTTGCGTTTGAAAGTTAGCAATAAATAATCACCATTTCTGCTTGTGGCTCCTCAGATGTGTCGAGCTGATACTCATCCGGTAGTTGTATCAGATGTTCCAGAAGATGCTCCCGAAGATGCACCAGTCGACGATCCTGAAGATGACGATCCGGACGAGGCTCCGGAAGATGCACCAGTTGACGATCCTCCGGGGAAACCTGAGAGACCTCCATTGGGGAAACCTGAGACTCCTCCATTGGGCAAACCTGAGACTCCTCCATTGGGGAAACCTGAGACTCCTCCATTAGGGAAACCTGAGACTCCTCCATTGGGGAAACCTGAGACTCCTCCATTAGGGAAACCTGAGAGTCCTCCGTTGGGAAAACCTGAGAGTCCACCATTGGGGAAACCTGAGAGTCCTCCACTTGGGAAACCTGATCCTCCTAGGTTAGGCTGACTAATTCCTCCTAGGTTGGATCCTGATCCGCTAGATGTACCAGTTCCTCATCCACTTGATGTACCAGTTCCTGATCCATTAGATGTACCAGATCCTCCACCATTGGTTACATCACGTCTTGATCCACCTCCACGAGATCCACCAGACGAATGCTGTCTACCAGCCACAACCTAGAAATAAGAATATTATGTAGTCATAATTGTAATCCAAGCACTCTTATAGATGTAGGCACCTAATACAATATCTAGCAAAAGAATTATTAAGGGATGTGTTAAATTAATGTTATTAATTCTTTTTATATTTTTATTTCGAAAAGGGATAGTCCCTGAAGAGGTAACAAGTAAGCCAAGAAACATGTAGGGCAGCTTCAATAAAGTTTGCACCGAAAAAAATATTTTTTTTATTGGAGACCTCTGCCATAAAATGTGAAGAATTTATAAATAATATTGGATCCAGATAAAGAATAATAATACTGTGTACATACAAGTTTTTTTTTAATTAACGCCAAATAACGGTGACATTTTGAATTTTCGAAATACTGACATATTTCAAAGACCACATAATAAGTACATCTTCAATAGCTTATTTCCCTTAACCTTCAACTACTACCATGTTTTAAAGTTACATAAGTACAACCATGGATCTCTTATGACCCGCACAAAAATTTTAATTTTTAAAATAAATCTTTTTAATACAATTTTTTTTAATGGAATACATAACAAACTTGACACATTTTAAAATATTTATTTAAAAGTCCGTCACGCAGGGGCTGCGTAAACTAAGCAGATTTCCCACGTGAAGTTTTACAATAGAGAAATTTCATGAGAGCCGAGAGTTAAGGAAACGACCAAACTAGCTTTTGGTGGGGAAGCCCAGTTAGCCGCCTAGTTTTAATAAAAATGCAAATATCTCGGTTAATATTCAAGATAGAGAACAATATTTATAGTAAATTTAATTTGCAATAAGATTGATTCTGTACTATTTTTCGATCCGACGTACAGTAACGGAGATATTTCGAATTTTCGAAAATCCTCCCCTCTAAACCCTCCCAATGGTCCGATTTCAGCCGTTAACAAACTTGATCTTTCTTTTTAGACAAAACGACTAAATATCGAGTTTGGTAACGATATACAGTTTTGAACGGACCTCATTTTCATCTACTAGGTAGGATAGATGGATATTTGAAGAAAAATTTCGAAAATTCGGATTTTAGGAAAATCTGCTAATACAAATACAATTAAAATAACTTGTTTTTACACTTTCCAAAAAACATATTTGAATTAGAAAAAAAAGTGCAAAAAAAATCCTTCAAATAGTATAAAAATCAATATGTAAAATAGAATTTTAAGAGTGCCATCTTTCTTCTTATCATATTTAAGCATATTCTGTTCATTCTCAAAAAGAAAGTAATTCAATATCTTAAATAATAAAGAAACTGTGAGGGCTCTCTGCTACACTAACAAATAAATTAAAATTTTATCTTCACAGTTCTGGCTGAGACGTTTAGATTCAGAGTGATTCTTGCAACTTGTGTTATTATATTTATAGCATATTGTTGAATACTTCTGGTCAGACTTTTTCACAATTCATCCTCCTTCAGCTGTATTTCTGAATCTGTTTCATGATCAGAACGAATGGACTGATTGTCACTGTAATTACTCATTAGATCCTCATTATCATCAGACACAGGATTCTGATTTCCATCATCTTCGTTCATATTTGCCAACCAATCCTTATAATGTCTGCCATCCACAATAAAACCCTCATTAGTCATATCACTGTGAATACTTTAAGACACGTTTTAATAACGCAATTACTATCAAGGGTCAAAAATGACACCAAAACGTTAATTAGATAGACACAGGTAATCGCAGAAACAAGAAGGAGAGGTTAACTGTAACATCTGTTACTAAGGGGAGAATACATGGTACCTGGTGGCGCTGCCTAGCAACAAACCAGAGAAACCTTAATTTTTATTAGCAGATTTCCCTTAAGGGAAATCAGCTATTGAGGTCGTACTCATGTCGCGATTTCCGAAATATTTCTTCAAATATCCATCGATCCTACCCAGGAAATGAAGACGAAAATGAGGTCCGTTCAAAATTATATATATATGTGTGTGTGTGTGTGTTTGTCTGTTAACGCTCTAGCGGTCGCAAATTTTTGTTTGATCGTTACGAAACTCGATATTAAAACCGTTTTATGTAAAAAGACAGATCAAGTTCGTTAATGGCTGAAATCGGACAAGAAGGAGGGGGGGATTTTCGAAAATTCAAAATATCTCCGTTATTATGGATCGGATCGAAAAATTGTATATAACTAATCTTATTGTAAATTAAATTTACTACATATATTGTTATATTCATTTATTCTCTATCTTAAATATTAACCGAGATATTTGCATTTTTATGAAGTCTATGGGACATGTGGTGGAGGGGTATGTTCCGATTAGTTCGGCCGTTTTGTTAACTGTTCGGCTCTTGTAGAAGCTTCTTCTAACCTTACCTGTAGTTTCTAACCTTACCTTACCTTCGTTACTTTGTGAGATTTATGCAAATACTTTCTGTTCATCCGCCCACCCCCTTCTTTAGTTCTTGGACTACTAAAATTTGAGTAATTAAAATATAAATTATTCGGGTCGTTTTTGTCCCATGGCAGTAGTTAAAGGTTTACTAGTTCATTTTACATTTTTGAGATTGACAGTTCAAGTTAATCTTGTAGAATAAAAAAAAATAAAAAGTTATACTTACGACTGCTGCTGCTAGCAAGAATAGAACTACTCCCTTGAACATGTTTCCTGATTCTGACTGCTCCCAGATGCTGCGACATTTAAATACTGCTTTGGGCTGTTTACAAAATCATATATTCGCCAACTGAAAACAAAAAGAAGTTTTTAATTAGGAATCGTTCATAATTCGATTTCATGGAAATGTCTGTTAAAGGACGTTTACGAATGAAGGTAGCTCTGAAGACAATGCGTTAATTGACTCCCGAAGCTAAATGAGAACCGAGGACGTGTTACTATGACTCACGCACATTCAAGCGTGGAGGCTGCGTATTCTCCAACGATTTTAGCTCATTTCCCCTAAGGAAAATCTGCTATTGAAGTCGTACTCTTGACGAGATTCTCGAATTTTTTATTCAAATGTACATCGATCCTACCAAGTACATAGATGACGAAAATGAGGTCCCTTCAAAAGTATATATATATATATATATATATATATATATATATATATTTGAAATTGTAACCTCTGTCTGTACATTGATTTTTTTTTTTCAAAATTTCATGATAACTTTTCGTTTCACATGTCATAGACACTATATCTGCAATTTGTTTCATTCCTGTATGTTTGTTTGTTACCTTTTCACGCATAAACGGCCGAACCGAATTTATGAAATTTGGTATGTATATTACTACTAGCCCAACTTAGACTTTAGACTATATTAATATTCTCTGAGACGAACAGGAGTGGGGGTTATAAGGGAAGACTGAAATTAAAAAGCGATATTTCGTTTCCTATTGGTTTTTCGGCAAATATGAACGTAACAAAAGTTGTTCACTTTGTTATTTAGAGTAACTTTTGTTATATACATTTTTTTCGTATACCGAATTATAAACGAGATATACGCTAAAACCTGTAGCGGAAGTGAAGAAGTTTATTTGGCACAAGAGACTCAACCGAACTAAATAAAACTCGATATGTGTATTAGCACTAACGCCTTCAATATATTAAGCCATACCTTCATTTCTAGGGACGGGCAGGAGTGGGGGTTGTAAGGGAGGCCTGAAATTAAAAATAGCGATATTTCGTTTCCTATTGGGTTTTTTGCAAATATGCACATTACAAAAGTTGTTTACTTTGTTATTTAAAGTATCTTTTGTTATATTCACTTTTGTCGAATAACAAAGTATAAACGAGATATACTACACTAAATACTAAAGCGGGAGCCAACAATTTTGTTGGGCACTAACGATTGAACCGAACTTAACAAAACTCGGATTTTCAATTAGCATTAATTCTTCCATGATTATAAGCTATATTAAAATTTTTAGGTTCGTACGGGAGTGGGGGTTAAAGGCAGGCCTGAAATAAAAATTCGCGATATTTTATAGTCTATTTGTTTTCCGACAAACGTGCACATAAAAAAAGTGGTTTACTTTGTTATTTAGATTAACTTTTGTTTTATACATTTTCTTGGAATTCTTTCCAATATCAACTACCAGGTCACCAGGAAAAAAAATCCATGTTGATATATTGTCCTTAATAAATCAAATCTATGCATAATGCACAGGAGACGGGAAATATGAAAATATGGGGGACAGTGATGTCTTACATAAAAAATTAATTTTATTATTAACAAAAGCATAGCAATGACGGGTATAAACCCTAAGCACTGGTACGGCTAATGTTAAAATATTGTGCAAAGTATAGCTTTGCCAAAAAAATATCATCACCATTCAGCCTCAAATCAATTCCCGGGCGAAGCCGGGTACCTTGAACCTAACTTCACCAATTATAAAGTTAAAATTATACCTCAATAATCTAATAATCTCAAGCCTTCTTTCATCAATGATGAAGATACAGCTGCTCCTCGATTCTCCGATCATCTCATGCTTTGTTTTTAATGTACGGGTTTTAATAACTTACAATAACAAAACTCAATTGAAATAAGTCCACTATAATTTATCCAAAACAAACAACAAATATGTACACTGCCAAAGAATAAAGAATGAACAACATAAAATAATAAGTCTTTGGATAATGAATAAATAACGAATTGAAGCAGAGTTCGCACAAAAAAAACGGAGCACTTATAGATACAACTGTGAGTGAGAGGTTAATATTCTACACTAACTGATAGGATATTATGAGGTTGCTCGCAGTGTAGCCACCTTAAAATTAGATTAATTGTTTCAGGTTAAATAGTTCCTGGCAACACTGTCACTGAGACTACGTGGCAGCTAGTAGGGGTTAGGTTAAGGGTTGCTATAGAGCAGGCCAAGCTGCTACAGTTTCATCAATGATGAAGTACCAAATACTCATCAATTCTCTAATCATATCACACTTAATTTCATCAATTATAAAGTTACACTTATTCCTGAATCATCTGAAGCCTTTTTTCATCAATGATGAAGATACAGCTGCTCCTCGATTCTCCAATCATCTCAACCATTATTTGGCCTATGACATTTCCAAAAAGTCCGTCACGCAGGGGCTACGTAAACTAAGCAGATTTCCCACGTGAAGTTTTACAATAGAGAAATCTGCCTAATAACAACTGTAGTAGTAAGAAACCTCTAAACCTAAAAAACATTATTTAGGGCGTAATAACCCAGTAGTTTCTAGCCCCAAAAAACAGTTAACCTAACCTCTAAACCTATTCACGAGGGACGATAGTTATGGAAACGGCCACCAGAGCTCTCGGCGGAAACTCCGAACATAGCCTACTGGTAGCCACACGCAGAATACAAATGCAAATATCTCGGTTAATATTCAAGATACAGAATAAATGTATATAACAATATTTATAGTAAATTTAATTTGCAATAAGATTGGTTATGTACAATTTTTCGATCCGACGTATAGTAACGGAGATATTTCGAATTTTCGAAAATCCTCCCCTCTAAACCCCCCCTCCACTGGTCCGATTTCAGCCGTTAACGAACTTGATCTTTCCTTTTACATAAAACGATTAAATATGAAGTTTGGTAAGGATCAAACCAAAATTGCGACCGCTAGAGCGGTAACAGACAAATATATATATATATATATATATATATATATATATATATATATATATATATATATATATATATACAGTTTTGAACGGACCTCATTTTCGTCATCTACTAGGTAGGATCGATGGACATTTGAAGAAAAATGTCGAAAATTCCGTCATGAGTACAACCTCAATAGCTGATTTCCCTTAAGGGAAATCTGCTAAAAAAATTGCCTGCTTACCGTTGAATGTTCATTGACATTGTTTTGGTGATATCTTGAGCATCATATTTCTATAATAGACCCTTAATTCATTTATAGGAAACTCACGCCCTTCAATTATCTTAATTTATGATTGTGGTTTCTGGATGTCAATAATGAAATACTGCTTCAATAAGTTTTTTATTTTATTTTATCATCTAAAACATCCTACTTGGTTTAGCAGATTTCTCTTAAGGGAAATCAGCTATTGAGGTCGTACTCATGACGCGATTTTCGAAATGTTTCTTCAAATGCCCATCGATCCTATCCAGGGGACAGCTGAAATCGGACCGGGAAGGGGGAGGGGGTTAGTGGGTGATAATCTTGAAAATTCGAAATATCTCCATTAGTATAAGTCGGATCGAAATGTGTATAAAACCAATCTTATAGCAAATGAAATGTACTGTAAATATTGTAATATACGTTTAGGTATTCTCTATCTTGAATATTAACCGACATATTTGCATTTTTCAGTTTTCAGCATTCTGTAAACCTCCAGTTCTACTAATACACCACATTATTCGAATCTTAAATACCAAATATTGTTTTCCAGAGACCTTTATAATACGAAATACATGCAAATATGTTCTTGAGACCCCTCCCCGTCTTAAATTCTTGTGTCTACTAAAATTTCCGTGATTGTATTATTACTACATTATTCTGACCCCTTATAAATTACAGTACTAGATTACAGTAGATCGTTTTCAATAAAATTAATATATTATATTCTGATATATTTTTCTTTCCGGTGAGTCGTTTGACTGACCTGTTCGTTTACATTTGAGACGTCTGGGAGAAGACAGTTTTTTTTATTACCGTTTCTATTAATTCAATTAATATTCAAGGTTGTGTAGTGTTAGAAGTATGTAAGTTTACCTATTATTAAATCTCACGAGGGAAATCTGCTTAGTTTACGCAGCTCCTGCGGGACGGACTTTTAGTTTCAAACGGCATTAGTTTGACCTCCTTGGAGGTAAATAGCCGTAATGATGAAATACAAATTATTTCTGTATATCGATAAAAACTCCCAAAGAGGTGTGAAACATTTAGGGCTTTATTAGAGTAAACACGCCGGTCACAAATTTGTTTATGTTCTTAGGCTTCCGACTTTACTGCAAAATGAATTTAATTTGTATCTGTTAAAAAAGTTTCCTTTTCATAAATGTTGGATTCACTTGTAAAATAGTCATTATATTTCATTTTAGCAGAGCAATTGAGGTCGTACTCATGACGCGATTTTCGAAATTTTTCTTCAAATGTTCATCCTACCCAGTTCGAAAATGAGGTTCGGTCAAAACTATAGGAAATCTGCTTAGTTAACGCAGCCCCTGCGTGACGGACTTTTGGTATAGATAACACCTTGCATTTTCTCCTTGAGAAAATTCTCTATAATTCCCCCCCCCCCTGAAGATATAGATGATGCAAGGGAGGAGGATGAAGTGGAGGAAGCTATTGAAAAGCTAAGATTGGGTAAAGCTGCTGGACATGACAGAATATCCCCGGAATTCATCAAATATAGTGGACAGGAATTAAGGAAGTGCCTACAAGCCCTATTCCAAAAGATATGGGACGAAAAGAGAATCCCAAATGATTGGAAGAATAATATAATCATCCCAATCTACAAGAAGGGCGAAAACTACAGGCCTATATGCTTGTCCTCTGTGGTGTATAAGCTATACACCAGAATCCTTGAGCAGAGACTAAGGAAAATAGTAGAGGGGGATCTTGAGGAAGAACAGGCTGGTTTTAGACCGGGCATGCAGAACCAGGACCATATATTCTCGGCCCGAATGATAGTGGAGAAGGACATGTACAGAGGTAGGAATGTCTATCTGGCCTTTCTGGATTTGAAATCTGCATTTGACTCTGTCCCACGGCAAGAGACATGGGATGCTCTGGTTAGCAAGCGTGTTCCACATAGCCTCATTAGTGTCATTAAGTCGGCGTATCAAGTCCCAAAAGGAGTTGTGAGACTCAATGGAAAGGAGTCTTCTCCATTTAGCTTCTACAAGGGAGTCAAACAAGGGGACAGCCTTAGCCCATTGTTGTTTATTATAGTGATGGACGAAATATGGAAAATCTGCAAAAGAAGGACACCCCAAGCTCTGGTGGGCTACTGGAATATGACGCCCGTCTAGCCCAAGCAATGTTATATGCCGACGATGTAGTGATTGTGGCGGACTCGCAGGAAAGGCTGCAAACTAGTGTTACGGAGTGGTATGAGGAGCTAAAGAGAAAAGGAATGGACATAAATGTCAAGAAAAGTAAGGTTATGTGTGTAGGAAGAGAAGAGGAAGACTTTAATGTCACCTGCAATGGCGTACCACTTGAGATGGTTGACACCTATAAGTATCTTGGCACACTCATATGCAGAGATGGTAGGATAGATCAGGAGGTTTTAAATAGGGTGAGTCAGGCCAATGGAATTTTCTACCAAATACGTAACACCCTAATTGCCAAGGAAGAATTGAGTAGATCAACCAAACTCAGAATCTACAAAGCGGTCTTTCTACCAGTGCTTTTGTATGGTGCAGAGAGTTGGACCTTATTGGACAACCATGCAAGCAAACTCAAGGCAGCAGAAATGAGATACCTAAGGTGCATTGCGGGAAAAACAAGGCGAGACCGCATCAGAAATGAGCGGATAAGAGAGGACCTTGGTGTGAGACCGATTGGAGAGATAGTTGAGGAGGGCCAACTTAAGTGGTTTGGTCATGTCAACCGAATGGGGGACACAAGAAAGGCCAAATGGTTATATGAAGCACGGCCAGAAGGCAAACGACCCCGTGGTAGACCTAGACTTACGTACCAGGACTACGTAGCTCGATTAGGAGCAGAAAGGGGCAAGACCGCGCCAGAGATGAGGAGACTCGCGGTGGGCAGACCCAGCTGGGCAAAGTGGACTGAGGCGGCCCCTCCACGCTTATCGGCACGATGGAGGTAGAAGAAGAAGAAGAAGAAATACCAAATATTGTTTTCATTGAACTTTTAGGTTTTGAGAGAAATGCAAATACGGGACGCAAGTGGGAAATCTGCTTAGTTAACGCAGCCCCTGCGTGACGGACTTTTGGTATAGATAACACCATCCATTTCCTCCTTGAGAAAATTCTCTATAATTTTCATTCTGCTAAAGTGGAATGTACATTATTTTTTTTTAGGAAAAGGGGTGATAAATAAAATATAAATAAATAAACAATATATAGAGGATTTTAAGATCTGTTTATTTCATTTTGTCTGTGACAAGAAAAAATTCTATATGAGTACCCCACACCAGCAACCTGAAACCGAAAAACAAAGAAATATTCAATATCAAATGACATTATCTAACTAAATTCAGGAAATAAAATGCATCGATTTATTTAGGAACGTGAAAGTAAATATAAACCCATAAACAGTAATATGAAACCAAAAAGTGTAAAACTGTGCTAAATGTATCAGATTAAACTGTTTTTTTTTTTGTTTTTTTAAATAGTTAGCAGTAGAAAATAGGAGTTCTCTTAAATCATGGAACTTAAAGTTATCTATTTAAAAGCTAATTGTCTTGGTACAGCATATAAAGTGATTTGAGAGCTGTTAATACAGTCATGTGACCAATTAATTTATTTGGCTGTCCCAATTCCCTGAAAATTTCACTTGAAGACAAACAGTGCCAATAAATACCCCAAATATGAAACCTCCTTGGAATACAGATGCAGCCGCGACAATGAAACTCTATGACCTAACAATTGATAAAGTGTTCTTTAGGTAAAGTGGGCTTGCTATTGGATAACATTGGTGTTTGATAATAATTAAGAAGATTAATAAGAATAATCTCTTCAAAAGTTTGCTACTAATAACGTCAGTGGGCTCCACTTCTTTAACAGCATCAACATCTGATCCACGCTTAGGACACACTTTAACCAACCGACGTCAATTCTATATCCAGCCAGATGATTTCAATAAATCTGAATCTATACAAAGATTTGGAAAATATTCTTCAAACAAATACACTATATTTTTGTGTACCTCGCAACCGATTGTACCACGCGTGATAAAGCTGATTAAAACTAATTGAAAATTGAGGAACCCCAATAACCAAAACAAGAGTCCAAATACGGTAAACCCGGGAGTAAAAAACTGCATGAGAACACCTCCCATTTAAACTCAACCACTCTTCCATCAGAATCACTTACGTCTTTACAAATAATTGCGAAATCATTTGTAGAGAAACCTCAAATGGAAGTCTACTGCGGCCCAAATGGCCGTAGAATCAAATCCTAAAACTAGCCCATACAAGTCCTGAAATTAAAATGAAAGCTTCTTTGCTATACGGAAATCTCCAAGAGATGTTAGTCTCCAAGAAGGAAGAAAGAATAGTGTCAACTGCAGAAGTCCCAGTAGATAAAGCACTGGAATCAGTTCGCCCTTTGAGAGAAGAAAAACATTGGGGCAAAATGCTTATTGTGTCACAACTTTAAATTTGCTGTAACACGATATAATTACAATCCTCGGAGTTTGCGTTTGAAAGTTAGCAATAAATAATCACCATTTCTGCTTGTGGCTCCTCAGATGTGCCGAGCTGATACTCATCCGGTAGTTGTATCAGATGTTCCAGACGATGCACCCGAAGATGCACCAGTCGATGATCCTGAAGATGACGATCCGGACGATGCTCCGGAAGATGCACCAGTTGACGATCCACCGGGGAAACCTGAAAGACCTCCGCTAGGCAAACCTGAGATTCCTCCATTGGGCAAACCTGAGATTCCTCCATTGGGAAAACCTGAGAGTCCTCCGCTAGGTAAACCTGAGATTCCTCCATTGGGGAAACCTGAGAGACCTCCGCTAGGCAAACCTGAGATTCCTCCATTGGGCAAACCTGAGATTCCTCCGTTGGGAAAACCTGAGACTCCTCCATTGGGAAAACCTGAGAGTCCACCATTGGGGAAACCTGAGAGTCCTCCACTTGGGAAACCTGATCCTCCTAGGTTAGGCTGACTAATTCCTCCTAGATTGGATCCTGATCCGCTAGATGTACCAGTTCCTGATCCACTTGATGTACCAGTTCCTGATCCATTAGATGTACCAGATCCTCCACCATTGGTTACATCACGTCTTGATCCACCTCCACGAGATCCACCAGACGAATGCTGTCTACCAGCCACCACCTAGAAATAAGAATATTATGTAGTCATAATTGAACTCCAAGCACTCTTAGAATAAATCTTACATTTCCTTGACAACAAGATATATGGGGATTTACAGAAGAATGAAAACTAGAGAATGGAATTATTTCTCAAGTTGATTAAAAGATATCAGATATAAAATAGGTAACCCCCCCCCCTAGTTCTTCGTGGTGTATGTTTATGCTTGGGGCAACATTTGAGCCCTCCGTCGGGCACAGCTGGGCTGAGAGACCAGCAAAACTTGTTGATGTCCCACCTCTTCCTGTGATGCGCCATGTTTAATTGCTTCCTGATTCGTGTTCGTGCTAAGAATCTCCTGTTTTAGTCTATTATCATTTTTCATCCGGCTTGCCTTGCCTAGGTGGCTTGTGGGCCCAATTGCGTCTTCTTATCGAAGTTGAGTTTTTCATGATATATATATTGCAATCGTTCATTTTACTAACAATAATCCTATTCTGTTCGGATGTTCATAGATATCTTGAAAAATAAGTCTATTTTTCAGGGATAGGGCTGTTAGGGCCTGTTACGGGGGGAGGGGGGGGGGTTAGGGCTATTCTAACTCAGGCCTCTCAGGCCAAGTGCGCCTGATAAATCTTACTTGCTTAAGGTTATGCTTCATTCTATTTAATAAAGTCATTACTTTACGCACTAAATGGCATGTTTGCTTTCCTTAGATCCTAGCGAAGGCTGCCCTACCAGCGTTTTAAATTATAATAGATTAGATGGGGGGTGGAGGGTTAAAATATGTGGGTGGCCTCTCAGGCCGGGTGCACGCGATTTTAGCAGATTTCCCTTAAGCTATTGAGGTCGTACTCATGACGCGATTTTCGAAATATTTCTTCAAATATCCATCGATCCTACCCAGGAGATGAAGACGAAAATGAGGTCCGTTCAAAATTAAATACATAGTTGTCTGTTAACGCTCTAGCAGTCACAATTTTTGTTTGATCATTACCAAATTAGAAAATTTAATAGTTTTATGTAAAAAGAAAGATTAAGTTCATTAATGGCTGAAATTGGACAAGCGGGAGGGTGGGATTTTCGAAAATTCGACATATCTCTGTTACTATACATCGGGTCGAAAAAGTTATGCTCTATCTTGAATATTAAGTGAGATATTTGCATTCTTATTAAGTGTAGCGAACAAGCTATGGTCGCTAATATTCGTTCCCACCGAAAGCCAGTTCTGCCGTTTCCCGGGCTCGTACGGAGATTTCTCTATTGTCTAACTTTACGCGGGAAATCTGCTTAGTTCACGCAGCCCCTGCACGACGGACTTTAATATTGTGAAGCACTTTATTTGAAGCCTGAACACCAAATATTTTTCTCATTGAACTTTTTATATTTTGAGATAGATGCAAGCAAGTGATGCCATTGGCAAATCTGCTTAGGTAACGCAAACCCTGCGTGAATTACTGTTATCAGTGAAATATACTTACGACTGCTGCTGCTATCACAAGTACAACTATTCCCTTGAACATGTTTACTGATTCTGACTGCTTCCACCTACCGCGAGCTTTATATACTGCTTTGGGCTAGTTTAAGAAAATCATATTTCTGCACGCATTTTTTTTCGTTGAAAGCAAAATGATGTTGCTAGTTGGCAGCCGTTCATTATCTGATTTCACGAATATTTACAAACTTGAAATACAATTCAACTCATCAAGAGTGACGGGTCCTTGGGCCGGAATAAGTAATTCGAACCTGAAGCTTAGCTTAGTTCTATATACGAATATTTTGTACGCTACTCGCTGTCAATCACTCTACTCCATTATTCAAAATGTTTTAGATGTGGTCTGATGAATCGGTAAGCTAGCGTAACAAGCAACCAGCTATTCAGGCGGTGCTCATGACGCGATTTTTCAAACATTTCTTCAAATGTCCATCGATCCTACCAAGTAAATGACTAAAATGAAGTCGCTCCAAAATTATATAAATTAAAATATTTGAAATTGAGCATATAAATAAGAAGGAATAAGAAATGTTTCATCCGGTTTCAACAACCTGCCGACAGGAAGCGTTAGGTTAGAAATGTAAACAAATGGGTCTGCCCGCTTCACACCGGAAAGAAAAACAATGGCTGAAATATATCAGAATATAAGATATTAATTTATTGAGAACTATTTACTATATCTAGTACTGTAATTAATAATGAGTCCGAATAATTTTTATCTCAATCAATCAAATTTTAGTAGTCCAAAACCTTAAGATGGGGGGGGGGGTCTCTTGAAAACCATTGTTGGTATTTAAACTTCGAATAATATGATTTATTATGTAGCAGAGTATTGTTTATGTAACATGAGTAGAAGTGGCGGTTTGCTGATGGCTGAAAACTGAAAAATGCAAATATCTCGGCTAATATTCAAGATAGAGAATGAATGTATATAACAATAGTTATAGTAAATATAATGTGCAATACGAATGATTCTATACAAATTTTCGATTCGACGTATAGTAAGGGAGATATTTCTAATTTTCGAAAATCCCCCCTCTAAACCCCCTCCCTCCCCTCCCACTGGTCCGATTTCAGCCGTTAACGAACTTGATCTTTCTTTCTACCTAAAACGATTAAATACCGAGTTTGGTGACGATTAAAAAAAAATTGCGACCGCTAGAGTGTTAACAGACAAATATATAGGTATATAGATATATATATATATATATATATATATATATATATATATATATATATGTGTGTGTGTGTGTGTGTGTGTTACTTTGAACAGACCTCATTTTCGTCATCTCCTGGGTAGGATCGATGGACATTTTAAGAAATTTTTCGAAAATCGCGTCATGAGTACGACCAAAATAGCTGATTTTCCTTAATCAATCTGCTAAAAAATAATTCAAATCCATATTACTATCAATTGCACACTATATAGGGTTTATAATCATTTAAAATTAAATCTATCGAATATAACAAAAGTTACTCTAAATAACAAAATAAACAACTTTTATCCTGTGCATATTTGCCGAAAAACCAATAGGAAACGAAATATGGCTATTTTTAATTTTAGGCCTCCCTTACAACCCTCACCCCTGCTCCATCTGCCGGGCTGATTTCTGAATCTAAACCATCCAGGGCGTACAAAAACCCAAACGCATACAAAAAATTCATTCAAATCTGTCCAGCCGGTTAGGAGGAGTTCAGTGATATACACATGTACAGAAGAATTGTATATATAATATATATATATATATATATATATATATATATATATATAAAATTGTAACCTCTGTCTGTACATTGATTTTTTTCGCGAAATTTCACGATAACTTTTTGTTTCACATGTCATAGACACCATAACTGCATTTTGTTTCTTTGGTGTCTGTTTGTTTGTTTATTTGTTACCTTTTCACGCATAAACGGCTAAACCAAATTTTATGAAACTTGGTATGTATATTACTACTAACCCAACTTAGACTTTAGGCTATATTAACATCCTCTGAGACGAAAAGGAGTGGGGGTTATAAGGGAAGCAAGAAATTAAAAATAGCGATATTTCGTTTCCTATTGGTTTTTCGGCAAATTTAAATAACAAAAGTTGTTTATTTTGTTATTTAGAGTAACTTTTGTTATATACACTTTTTTCGTATACCGAGTTATAGACGAGATATACGCTAAAACCTATAGCGGAAGTGAACAATTTTATTTGGGACAAAAGACCCAACCGAAATAATTAAAACTCGGTACGTGTATTAGGACTAACGCCTTCATTATAACAAGCCATACCAACAACTCTAGAGACGGGCAGGAGTGGGGGCTGTAAGTGAGGACTGAAATAAAAAATAGCGGTATTTCGTTTTCTATTGGGTTTTCTGCAAAAATGCACAAGACAAAAGTTGTTTATTTTGTTATTTAAAGTAACTTTTGTTATGTTCATTTTTGTCGTATAACAAAGTTTAAACGAGATGTACACTAAAAACTAGAGCGGGAGCCATCAATTTTGTTGGGCACTAACGATTGAACAGAACAAAACTCGGAATGTAAATTAGCATTAATTCTTCCATGATTATAAGATATATTAAAATGTTTAGGTAAGAACGGGAGTGGGGGTTATAAGGGAGGCCTGAAATAAAAATTCGCGATATTTCTTTGTCTATTTGTTTTTCGACAAACATGCACATAATAAAAGTTGTTTACTTTCTTATTTAGATTAACTTTTTTTTTTTTTAATACATTTCTCCAGGAACAATGTGTGGAGCAAGTTATTTTGCGTAGAAATATTGATATGCTCAACAATTCATTCCTATTTGAACTAACAGGTACCTCAGCTGGAAAAATTAATTCAAATCAATGTTAATATTTTGTTCTTAATAGCTGAGATCTATGCATAATGCACAGGAGACGGGAAATATGACAATTTACATAAAAAATTAATTTTATTATTAACAATGCCAACAACGGGTATTAACCCTAAACACTGGGACGGGTAAATGTCAAAATATTGTTCAAAGTAAAGGCTTGACAAAAAAATACCATCACCATTCAGCCTCAAATCAATTCCCGGGCGAAGCCGGGTATCTGAGCTAGTATATATATATATATATGAGTGAGACCTTGAATTTTCCGCAACTTGCTCGAGTATTAATCTAATTTCCAGACGATTACAGTTCTTACTCGATTTGCTGATGGATCGAAGAACTACTTTAGGGATAAGTATACTCCGAGGTAGAGGGCTCTCATTACTCGCTCGAAATGTAGGCCAAAGAGATAGAAATGTAGCGATAAGACATGAATGCGTCCAATTAGGAAGTGGTAATAGCGAATAGTGTATAGTGACGTCATTCACCAGGCGGGCTGGGGTTTAACTCCAACGGTAGGAACATTATCATAAAGCCCTGGCAATTTTCAAGTCAGCTTTATCTAGGTTGACCCCATCTTTTCTGAAATCTGAAAAAAATATAAGCCCGTCACGCAGGGGCTGCGTAAACTAAGCAGATTTCCCACTCGAAGGTTTACAATAGATAAATGTACATGCAGGTAATACTACCGTCAATGATAAGTGAATAAATACAAACGATAATGAAAAATCTTTCAGTCAATTTACAATACAAGTCAATATTCTCTACATCGGAAATCAGCTGTATTGTAAACAAAACAAGCCTGCCAACCTCGTAGCTCTGAATAGCTAGATAGACCTGAAAGACAAACATTTAATGAAATATATCATAATATAATATATTAACTTTCTTGAAAACAATTCTCTAAATATAGTGCTGTAATTTGTAATATATCAGAATCAGTTTTATCTCAATCACTGACACCCGTTCAAAATTATATATATATATATGTGTGTGTGTGTGTGTGTGTGTGTGTGTGTGTGTGTGTGTGTGTGTGTCTGTTAACGCTCTAGCGGTCGCCATTTTCGTTCGATCGTTACCAAACTCGATATTTAATGGTTTCATGTCATAGTTCGTTTATGGCTGAAATGGGATCAATATTCGAAATATCTCTGTTACTATAAGTCGGACCGAAAAATTGTATGGAACCAATCTTATTGAAAATTAAATGTACTATAGATATTGTTATACACATTTATTCTCTATCTTGAATATTCATTGAGATATGTGCATTTTTCAGTTTTTAAGCGTTGAGCAAACCCCCCACTTCTACTCATGTTCCATAAACAATACTCTGTTCTATAATAAACCACATTATTCGAAGCTTAAATACCAAATATTATATTCAAGTGGCCTTTATTATACGAGATGCATGTAAATATGTTTTGGTGACCAACCTCTGTAGGGGGGGGGGGCTCTGTCCTTTGTTCTTGGACTACTAAAATTTGATTGATTGAGATAAAAATTATTTTGATTCATTATATAGGAAATAAGACTAGATATAGTAAATAATTTCAATAAAATTAATAAGTTATATTCTGATATATTTCATTAATTACTGGACGAGCGCACTTAAATGTAGTTATATTTAAGAAAATTATTAATTTCTGTGTTAAACTGCTCTCAATGCCTGACCACCGAGTTCCGAAAAAATGTTTTCTTAAGCTCCTTAGTTTGCACAATATGAAAAGCGACATAAAATATAATTGGGTGTCACAAGTAAAATTTATAGCAGGAAATAATTATGACGAAGAATATTTTTTCGAATCTTTAGACCAACAAACTTTGCTAGCCAACAAGATCACAATCATTGAAACAATTGTAAACCATCTCCATTCCGTTGACGTGGATAGAGTTCTTAACTCAAGTTACAGCCGAATATATAGAAGTATTTGTAGTTTTAACCATTCTCTCCCTGAAAATTATTTAACGTTCCACACAAACATAAATAAAATAAAACTTATCAGTCAAATAAGGATTTCCTCTAGAGAGCATTTAATATTATCCTACAGAAACATGCCTCAAATTATAAAAACTGGAGAGGTATGTAAATGGTGCCAAAAATATAGTTACCTACATTTGAATCATTTACTGTTGTATTGCCCCGCTTTTACATCACACAGAGTAAAATTCCTTGACAAATATTTAGTGCCTCAAAGAGAATACCTATCATTGGTAAACATTCTGGATTACAACAATGAAAGTAAAGTTAATGATATTTTTTGTTTCTTATCAAAAGTTTGTGTTAGTTAACAATATAAAAGAAAGAATTCTATTATTTTTATGGGGGTGCTTATTCAACAATAATCGGAACATTATTTATTATATGCAGTTATACTTATCTTAGAGAATAGTTATGTTAATCTGATATGTTAGAAAACTGGTCTTTACTTAGACATTAAAAAAGAATGAATTAATCTACATTTACATTAAATTATAACCTATTGAATTCAGTATTATAATTATTTAGATTAATATTAATATTGTATTACGTGCCAATGTATATGGTGTTCAGTTGTAATTCTAGGAATTATTATTATTTTATTTACACATACTTTAAGAAGTTATAATATATTAATAACCATACTAACACTAATTGGCCAGACTCTTGGCAACATGTTGTAAACATAAGCCAATAAAATATCTATCAATCTATCTATATTTCATTAAATTTGTTTTTCTTTCCGGCAAGGTTGGCTGACCTGTTTTGATTACATTTCAGACTCTTCTTCGGGAGGTTTCTTATTATCACTTCTATATATTCATTTAACATTGACGGTGCTGTTGTGTTAGTAGTATATTATTAAACTTCACGAGGGAAATCTGCTTAGTTTACGTAGCCCCTGCATGACAGACTTTTTTTTTTTTTATTTTGTTCCTTTACTGTATAATTTTTTTTTTATTTTTTACCTTTCCCCACCTCTGCCCCAGCTGTGTCTTTGGGTTTCCCCAGACCAGGGGTCTCCATTTAATAAGAGATATAAAATTTGAATACATAAATTGGGCCAGGTAACTTAGCCTAACTCACCGAGCACGGCTATGCATTAAAGTGCAACATTTGGGAGATTTAGTTTAAGTCCGAAAAGTCCTAGGGGAACCCGCAGCTGCGACTCCTTTGCCTCTGTTCAAAGAAGTGGCAGCAAGAGCCTAACTAACTAGCCTACATACCTAAAGCCTAAATACTAGCCTAAACTCACATAAAACTATACATATAATTTACAAATAAATTCAATTTTACTTTTCTTTCAACATCTCTTGGACAAATGTCCTGAAGGCTGAAAATCTATCAGCGTCGTTTACCAACATGTGGTAGCTCTCAGGAGGCCAGTTCAC